>JAOCNB020030883.1:0-13499 GCA_026546465.2 Palythoa caribaeorum | reverse complement strand
CTTAAGCTATTTTTTTCCTAATTATTGTATAAACGAAGTGCCTAATAAAGAATGTTGTTGTTGTTAGCTAAGAAATAATTCTTGAAAGCAGCATTAGATAGCTGGGTTAGACGCTGCCATCTTGGAAGCTCATCTGAATCTCGTGACGTCACTACACGGCCCATGTTGTGAACACAGCTAGTCTAGTGTTATATTTGTGTTGGACGGCGGCGTGGTTGGCGCAGTGGTAAGAGCTCTGTCTGCTAACCACAAGGACCCTTTTTCAATCCCCGGCTCAGTGTGTTGAACATCTGTGTGACCTTTTCCGCTAAAGTTGACTCAGCTTTCCATCCTCCCGAAGTCGGTAAAATGAGTACCAGCTTCTGCTGGGGTCTAACCTGCGATGCATTAGTGTCCCATCGAGGGGGAGTCAATGACTCATCTGCTTAACACTACAGAAACCGGGGTAAGCTTGTAAAAGGATTAGCTTATATTGATGGACCTTGTTCATGCAAGTAAAAAACCTGAGTACATTGTACGTACCCTGATTCATCAAGAATCTCTGGGGCAACGTAAGTTGGTGTGCCACACACCAGAAACATGGGAGATTTTACTTCCATTGCTAATCCAAAGTCAGCCAGTTTTACCGATTTTGTGCCATAAGATGTTTCAAAAACCTGAAAATTTAAACATGAAGGTGTTTAATATCTGATGGCAATACAAATTTCCTTTAGTTAATTGGAAAACGTAAGGAACATTGACAGTTAAACATTGTGCACTGTTTACTGTTGTCAAAACAATCTTGCTTAAATATTTAATAGCAAATTCTAAGCTATCAGAATTAGCACAGCTGGCAAAGCTCCAAGCTGTTGAGGTGCCAACTGTGCTTCAGATCCAAATTTGGTGAGGGCCAATGAATTCAAAGTCAGTTTGGATTTTCCTCTGATCTATGTAGCTTTAGTAAAAATCTAGTCACCATTTATCATGAATGCTGTAATCTGATTTGCAGCCGTACTCGCTATCTATCAGGTGATAATTGTGTCTGTGAGATGTAAAAAAACAATCAAATGTGGCATCTACTTCCCGGTTTTCGGACGTTTCTGAGGTCGATTTGAAGCTTCCAATTAACAAACAGTTCCAGATAAAACAAAGACAGCACCAAAATATGGTGCAAACATTTTCAAAAGTAAAAAAATACATAATTTGAAGCACTAATGCAACAAGTTTCACTCGACAGAAAGTCAACCACGCAAAAACTCATCATTTTAAAAAATCGAATATTTTATGAATTAACACTGTTGGCGTTGTTGTAAAATTTTATACAAGCAGGACATCCCTTAATAACAGTCATGCTATATGACTAAAGGATTTACCCTGCTTTATAATAAATGAAGTTTTACTTCTACTGCAATACCAATTGTTTGAACTAATTAAAACATTGTTTTTATCAAAAAAGTATTGGTCTTTTGTTTCTTAACCATAAATTTTTACTAAAACAATAAGAATACTCGCTCCCAATTTCTATCGGCAATAGACCATTTTCGGATTCGCAATTGCTGCTGACTACAGTGATAACAGACTCATCTGTACAGTGTAAGCCTCGCTATGAAGTTAAATATTCATAAATGCCAACTTTAGTTTTACACCAATTCTAACTGTGTGTATTATGGGAGGTGTGACTTCTCACTCTCTCACTGGTATTTCTGAATATTTAACACCAAAATGAGGCTAACACTGTTAAAATGAATCTGTAGACATTGAGCTCAGCAGTTACTAATAATTCGAAACTGGTCTATTGATAGAACGACTTGGGCTGTACCCTCGTCATTGTATCAGCCGATAGAAATTTTGAGCTCCTGTTCTAAACAAAATCTCGTATTGGCAGAGTGGGCCGGAAAGGGAGGTGTAACGTTGGAATCTTACTTACTAACAGATTTTCTGGTTTAATGTCCCTATGTACAATGTTTAAACTATGAAGGTATTCTAACGCTGAAGTGAGGTCACGGATCATGTGACTTGCATCTCGTTCCGTGTATTTGGTTGCTCTAACAATTGCTTCAAATAAATCACCACCCTAAAGAAAGAAAAAAAAACATTACTAAAATGGAATGCTTTTTCAATAGCCATGCAATAGTAGTAAGTAGAGCCTTCGATTTACCTATTTCATGTTTATACGGATCTTTGAAAGCAAAATTTCGGACTTTTTCCAAGCTTTTTCTAGACGCTTTCTCCAGTTTTCCACAGTCAAAATTAGGTCATTAGTTGTTTCAGACAAAGGTTTTACAAACTGATAATGTTTCTAGTGCCTGTGTTGTGTGTTCTAGTTTTAACAACTATATACAGACAGTCAATACACTGAGATCAATCTTTAAATATGGAGCGCCAAATCTTATTTTAGGTCGGTGCAATAGGTATAATAATCCATACAATTATATACGTAACAGTCAATACACTGAGATCGCTCTTAAAATTTAGAGCCCCAAATCTCCGGATAATCATTTGAGGACGATCCAATAGGAGATTTTTGGTTGTTTAGGCTGGTACGTGCGCTATTTCAACAACAATCAACACGCTCTGTTTAGGCTGTTACATGCGCTATACGGACCTTTACTCTAGTTTCCAGAATTTTTTTTTCATACTTTCCAGAAAGTTTGTAAATTTCCAGACTTTTTCTAGTCTCGAACGAACTCAATGCGTACATTCATCCAGCGACATGCTGCCATTCAGTGACTGGCAGAAAAGATTCAGCCAAAAAGGCAATAGTTATGGTAACAAAGGGAGAACAGAACTTGCATTTCAGCACGAATATAACTCTGAAACGTTAATTTATGTAAAGAATGGCCAATAAAACTAATAAGTCGGCCTTTAATTTAATCAAAATGAAGTAAATGAACAAAACAGAGAACAACAGTATTCACTCACCTTTAATAATTCCATAACTAAAAATATTTCTTTAGGAGTTTCATATTCTTCAATTAATTGTACTATATGTTCATGTTTTACTCTTCTTAGAATTTTAATTTCATTTTCGATCATATGTTCCTGGGCAAAAGAAAAAAAACGAAACCATTTTAGTAAGTTATAACATAAACGTCATTCTAGAATAAAGCCTTTCATATTATATATTGGTTCATTATCGTGACAAATAATTGTCATTCATTATCACCTTTTCCTTCATATTTTTATATTGGTACAAAAGTGGGAACAAGTGTGTGGATGAATGTTAAAGGATACGCTATCCATGCTGGTAAGTGCAAAACTAAAAAAGCTTTTACGAGCCTACATTGCCAATTGGAGCCAGTGCTTATCTTCGGTTTTGTAGTATTCAGAGGATGAGAGTCATTCACTTCCCCTGAACGGGACACTAACCCGTCACAGTTTAGCCCCCAGCAAAAGCTGGTACTCCTTTTAACAACCTCGTAAGGATGGAAAGCTGAGTAAACATTGGCAGAAAATAAATGCTTAACATTCAGCATAGCTGGGGTTTGAACCCGGGACCTTGTGGCTGGAATTAAGATCTATCGAGATCTTTTATACCAGTGCACCAACCACACCACTGTTGGTAAGTGCGAAGACTCTTTTAAAAAAGCTAAGAGATAACTTATAAAAACCTTTAATGGCACCCTTACGTGAGAACGGCACCCTCACGTTAAAGAGGCACCCATAAGTGACAATACCAACCTTTCATGAGAATAGCACCCTTACGTGAGAATAGCACCCTTACGTGAGAATAGCACCCTTCCGTGAGAACACTTAGGTTTGTTACGTCTAGATCATTTTTAAAATCTCGGTATATTCAACCACCAAATTAAAAACCCCGAATCCATTTAAAATACAAAGAAAAACTTGTTAATAAAGGAAAGACATGTCAAGAACTAGTGAATTTTACAGAAACGTAGTTTATCAGAGAATATGCACTTACTTTTCCTTTTACTTTGGCTTTTCCAATAATTTTAAGAGCATATTCTTTATTTGTTTTTCTGTTGGGTAGAAAAATCAGAAAGCAGTAGCACAAAATGAGAAACTGTATTATTATTATTTTATTGGACATTATGGTACATTTTACGAGCTAAAATGAAGAATTTTGTGGGCTAAAATGTTATTTAGCCCGCTGAAACAAAACAGTGATTATTCAATCAGTTTCAACACTTACAAATACGTTTTATCGAGCTGTTACGATTTTTACAATTGTTTTGAAACTTCGAATGACAAGATTATTTAATTCCAGCCAGCTTCACTTTATCTATTTTAACTTGCAAATGCTCGCATAGTTGTTCAGACTATTAAATTTGTTGTTGTGTTTTTTAGCTTTTGTTTTCCCGATGCCCTCCAAAGTAATAATAATAGTAATAAAGTTTATGTTCTTGGGCATAAATATGCTTTGGGTCCTTCTCAGAGCTCATTTCAATCCTCACCTACGGCTTGGGCTAAAATAAGTCTGACTCGGGCCAAAACATATTTATGCCCACGAACATAACTCTATAGTAGTATTTTAAATGCAGATTAGCGCAACCAACCAACTGATTCAAAAGCTAGAATGAATAACATCATTCATTTCTACTCTTCAAGACAAACAAACTGAATGGTCACTTTATAGGGTTTCATCAACTGGTTCAAAAGTTAGAATGAATTACACCATTCATTTCTACTCTTCAACACAAACAAAATGAACGGTCACTTTATAGGGTTTCACCAACTGGTTCAAAAGTTAGGATGAATAACACCAATCATTTCTACTCTTCAAGACAAACAAAATGAATGGTAACATTATAGGGTTTCATCAACTGGTTCAAAAGTTAGAATACATAACAGCAATTATTTCTACTCTTCAAGACAAAAAAAAAAGGAATGGACTCTTTATAGGGTTTCATCAGCTGATTCAAAAGTTAGAATGAATAACACCAATCATTTCTACTCATCAAAACAAACAAAATGAATGGTCACTTTATAGGGTTTCATCAGCTGATGCAAAAGTTAGAATGAATAACATCAATCATTTCTACTCATCAAGACAAACAAAATGAATGGACACTTTATAGGGTTTCATCAACTGGTTCAAAAGTTACAATGAATAACACCAACCATTTCTACTCTTCAATACAAGCAAAATGAATGGTCATCGATTGCTTCAAAATTTACGACATTCTTGGTTCATTAGATATTGGGTTTGAGTAAGATAAGAGTTTAGAGTACCAATACATGCAGTCACTAAAAGTGTTCCTACATCTGTGTCTATCTGAAGATTGAAAT
Organism: Palythoa caribaeorum; assembly: GCA_026546465.2. Classification (NCBI taxonomy): domain Eukaryota; kingdom Metazoa; phylum Cnidaria; class Anthozoa; order Zoantharia; family Sphenopidae; genus Palythoa; species Palythoa caribaeorum. The sequence continues at coordinate 8,270 of JAOCNB020030883.1, read as the reverse complement.
TTCGAAGCTTACCTATGTTTACATTCACGCACTACAGCAAAGTTTCCGTCGCCGATGACTTTTCCTATTCTATAAAATCCATGGACAGACACTCGCTGTTTTCGTAGCTTCTGAGAATCTTTTGCTACAGGAAAAACAATTGTAAGGTTAGAAAAGAACGGGAAAGTGTCTAATAAACATTAAAAACAATGACAAGGTATATATAGATTTTGTTGCTCTTTATAACTTACATCAATTATATATCTTTTTCACAATATAATTTGTGAAATTATGTACATGATGGATATTGGGACTGAGGTATTCAATAATTTTGAGCCACTGGATATTGTGTAGAATACGTTCTCCAAGTCCTTTTTTTGGAGGAGGAGGAGGAGGGGGTAGTTGAGGTTAGTAAAACCATCCTTACCCCCCCCCCCCCCACGATCCCCTCAAAAAGGTGCTTGGGGGGAATATTCTATACAATATCCGAGCCACTTACATCAGCTAAAATAACAAAAGCAGAAGCGAACAGTACAATCCGTGCTTTGAGTCTTGATGGAGTACATTTCTTTATGAAAATGAATATTAAAGCAGGGGATTGATAAAAATAATATTAAACATGAAGTTCCACTACAAAGGGGCGACCCTGGGGCTTTCACACATACAGCTCTCATTCAACCATCATGGTGTTACCATCTGGCACTATGTGTAGTGTTTAAGTTAATCTTTACTGCATCACGATCAGTGGCGACATAAAAAAAATTTAGATAGACAAACAAAAGACAGCTTTCTGTAGAAATAATTAAACGAGTAGAAAATGAAGCACAAAGCTGGTTTTAAAATTTTGTGTGAAAGTGGAGGGAGTTATCTCCTTTATAGCGAACCCATGTCTAAAAATTCTGAAATGACAAAAGACAACTGTTTAAAAATAATGGGCTCATAAAATGAAAATGAAAAAGGAAAAGTGTTCAAAAAACTGGATCTTAATTCATCTGCGATACTGAAGCTGCATGAAGTTGGTTTCAAAATTTTAGGTGTGAAAGTGGGCGGAATCTCTCATTTAATGGTTAACAATTTACAAACTATAAAATGAATGATCCTTAAGTTTATTTTATGAAGAGCATTAGGAACAATAGTTAAGATGTTCAAAGGCTAGTTAACTTTACCCCTGAATAGACTAGTTTCGAATCATAAGTTGCCGCTGACTTCCCATGACAACGGATTCATTTGTACAGCCTCAGCCTCAACATAATGTTAAATATTCCTAAATGCAAATGTTTTATACTAGTTTATTGTTGGAGGTGCGACTTCTCGCTCTCTCTCACTAGTGTTTTTGAATATTTAAAACCAAAACGAGGCTAAGGCTGTACAAATTGAATCTGTTGTCATTGTAGTCAGCGGCAACTGACAATGCGAAACTGGTCTATAAGGCCAAAATCAAGCAGCAATTTCTTTACCAAGGAAAACTTAAAGGATTTTGTAAAATATCATTTTGATTTTCCACTGAAAAAATTGTTAATCCCCAAAATTAGAGCTCAAATCAGTCTCTAAAAAGTTGAAAACTGGACCATAAACTAAAAACTTAACCCTGGGTTGGTGCTTATCAGCTCTTGAACAATTGAGCCGACCATTTTTGTGCATTAAGTTTAGATAACAACAACACCTACTGAATAATTTGTTAACTATCAGTAGGAAACTTGTGGCTGTAGTTGTCAATAACATTCTTTATTTAACATTCTCACGTAAATTTTAAGTTCTTAAAAGACCACTGATGGCCACAAAAATCGAGTGAAAGACATGTCATAAAAATCAAAGGGGGGACAGATTTCCAAAGGAAGCAATTTTTGTCTGTGGGAAGGGGGGAAGTTGAAGTGCGGGCTTGTTAGGAGGAAGGTGTAGATATGTGCTCCATGAGGAATTTGTTATAAAGGTTTAAACTTATAAATCTTTTACTTGGAGAAAGAGGGGGAGGAATGGGCATTATTGACGTGCAAACTTGTTAGGGGAAGGGTATAGGTTTGTGTTCCTTTAAGGATTTGTCAAGGTTTGAACACTAAATATTTGACTACTTGGTCCTGCCCCCTCCCCCTATGGCTTTTATTAAAGTTATTGTAACAAACTGGTCACAGTGAATGCCACGATGCTAAATGAAATGTTTATGATTTTAATTTTTTGTTATCCTTATTTAAAAACCAAAAAACTCATATTTATCTAGTTTGAGTTTAAAAGCTTTTATTGTAAGTGTGTTATTTTTCATTTACTGGGTTTTACTTCTTTTGTTATTTTGTTTTAAGTTATAAGATGCTACGAGTGTGAAGGTTTGGAAGCAAATACACGAACCGCTTAATAGACAACTTCCTTCTCTTTATACATCTCCTTCCAATTAACTTTTTTCTGCCCTATTTTTATCTCAGCTTGATCAAGTAGAACGGAAGTTTCTTCCTGAAAACGTCTTTGGTTAGCAACAACAGCAAATAACATTATCAGAATTTTTTGTGCACATATATAGCTCCTAAATCGTAGTAGTCCTTAATCAAAGCACAAACAGCGGAGATGCCAATTTAACTGACCCCATATTGTTAATAAATTTGTTTTAAATAAAATTAATTGAATTTCAGACATGTAAATGTTAGGGCACCAAGAATGGCGAACAAAAACATTTTCATAAATATTTAATAGCCGACACTGCCCACAACAAGCAGGTGTGATGGAAAGAATACAAGCAGAGAGCCCCACGCAAGTAAAACACTTTTCGATCTCTGAAAAAATATTCGTTGACTTCGCCAAAAACGAGACCAGAATTTACCAAACCTATTTTCAAGTTTATTCCAAAATTACTCATTGTTTTTGACAATAAAATCACAGATTACCGCAAAATAGAGTCTTTCACCATGTAAAAGGATTTTTTTTTTATTATACCACCAGCCTTTGACTGGCATTGACTGAAAAGGTTTCCAGTTTAATATCTTTGATGTGGCTATTTTGCAAAGGTTTATTTGAAAGCATAATTCAGCTGAATCCGAAAGGAATCATCTAAGTTTATACCTTTGACATCATATAAGATATGATGTTAATATGATATGGCAAAAAAACGAAATTTATAGAAAACCTCTTGGGCATTTTTTCGAATGAGTTGAAGCTCTTTGTGATAATCTATCTTAAAAATTTAACGATCACAAAATCAATTTCTGACAATAGGGATAGTCCGAGCCAGTCCATAAATAAGAAGCCCATCATGTAAAGAGGTACGAGAAATGCCTGGGCAGAAGTACAGCATCCGTAATGCAATTTACTGGTTTTCAGACTTCAAACTCTAACAGGTTAAAAGAGAACGGTAAAAGCCTGGGAATAGACATACTTTTCAGTACCCATAATGCTCTTCACTAGTTTTCGGACTTCAAACCCTAACAGGTTTAAAAAGGAACGGTAAAAGCCTGGGAATAGATATAGTTTCAAGTACCCATGATGCTTTTTACTAGTTTCCAGACTTCAAACTTTAACAGGTTTTAAAAGAAAGGTAAAAGCCTGGGAATAAATATAGTTTCCAATACCCATGATGCTCTTCACTAGTTTCCAGACTTCAAACTTTAACAGGTTCAAAAAGTAAAGGTAAAAGCCTGGGAATAGACATATATAATTTACAGTACCCATATGCTTTTCACCAGTCTCCATACTTAAACCAAACGCAAACAAGTTAAAGAGGTACAGGGAAAGCTTGGGAGAAAGTCTGAAGCCAGAACGAGCTTAATTCTAGTTCAAACAAAACCAAACTAGTTTAATAAACATGGGAAGAACCTTGGAATGGGAATAGTGACCAGATTGCACCGGACTGGTTTCCAGACTTCATGTAAACCCAAAGGGTTTAATTTACACGCAAAAAGACTAGAAATGGGCACTGTGCTCAAAATGCGGCCGACAGGGTGGCAGGTATTCAAGAAATTTCACCTGGTCAGCGATGGAGCACAATTACTGAGTGGTTTACATGAGACTTTTGTTATGGAAACGTCAAAAAAAGTAAAAATTTCAAGCTTGGAACTTTACCATTCATGAGCAGAATATCCCACGTAAAGTTCATTGGTTCCCTGGTTTACCACAAGTTTACTAGGCCAAAGAAGCACGAGAATGGCATGAGACGAATTTGCCAAATAGCAACGACAGTAGAATCAGGCCTTATTTATCGGACCTGCCCTTAGTTGAGTCATGTAAATGATTATGACAGTCACCATGCAGGATTTAGGATTTCCCAAGGGTTAATAAAAAATGTTAAATTAAGTTAAACTGGAAAATTTTCTTTGCAACAAATTTGTTTTTATATGTTTTACTTTGTTTCGTCCTGACTATTTCTTACATACGGGTTGGAGTTTTTAATAACTTTATTTTTAGGATGGGTTTGAGCAAATGACAGACAAGGAGCTTGTGACACACCTTATGCCTCTTTATTTTATCTTTAACATGAACTGGTTTAACACAGAGCTTTTATTTGTTTAACAGTAAATTATTGTCTGAGCATATTGCACTACCCTACACCTTGTTAACATTGATATGCATTATTTTACATAGCTCTCCTTAATTGATAATTGTTATGTTAGAATCCAAAGTAATTTACACTTGGATCTATATTAAACTCTTTAATGGAATTCGCTCAACTGGAGAATATTTGCAGGCAACGGTGGTAACATCTTTTAACAAAATGTGAAAAATGCCAAACGTAATCCAATCATCAAAATTTTTAATCAACAACGACCAAAATGTCATCAAAATTATTGTATACGTTTTCGCACGTGCTCCAAAGTAATTTAAATTTGCTTTTTCTAATTCTTTCTATTTTATAACGATAAACAAAAAATAGGTACTTTGTAACTTTTCTTGATGTTAGCTTTCCGTTCGGTGATTTTACTGAAACTTTGTTTTGACACTCATTACGTTTACACCAGTAGTTATTTTACTGTACCATTCATTTGCAATTTATAATATTAACAATAATAAGACTTTATTTGCAAATAACTGAAGATTAACATATTAGTAAATAGAAAAGAAATTGCAACCTACAAGCAGGAATTTTCCACTACTAAAGGTAACAAGACAAATGAAAGTTGAAGTGCAATGCTCTCAAAGTATCTTTTCTCAAAAACAAGCTTTAATAGAAGAAAGAAATAAAGAGAAAGAAACAATCCAATTGTCAACACTTTGCAACTGGTCTGCAAAGAATCAAGAAATGCCTTCAAAGGCCTGCAATTTCTCCATACTATCAGTTAACCGAAGAGTAATATTTCTCAATTTAAGACAACTCTATAATTAATAATATTCAAAGCTTTATCTTTTTTTTCACTAATGTTAATGCTTACTTTTTTATCTGGAAATTATCGGAACTGGTTAAGGTTAAAACAATGTTTAAGTGACATATAGTTTTAAGCAATTCTACTTCATAATTAGCCATATTAGGCATAGGCTTAACATTTTCAATTTTTTTTTAGGCACATAGATTTACAGTACGTTTAAGGCCTTTAGGAAGAACACACTGAAGACAAGAGCTTCGAGATTCTAGCCGAGTGATGGTGAAAACTCAGCACTGTAGCAAGGAGCTGCATTTAGTAGGTTTCTTGATCCATTCCAAAGCCGTTGATTTGGTCAATAAGGTCTGTTGAGGGAGCGACAATATGACAGAGCGTTGAGTGAATAAGTCTTTTCTAGTTTCATTCTCAGTGCTTTTTGCATCGTCTGAGACAAAAACACACAAAACAGATCATATTTAGTTTCTTTTGTTCAGCTTTCAAATATGGGACCAGTTTTACTAGCAATTATTTCTAAAACACAAGAGTACCCTTATATTTTCCCCTTAACGAAAATTAAAAATTCAGAAAGATTTCACATAGAAAAGAAGATAAAGAATTGGTGATATTAGCTTTTACAAACACGAAATCTTTAACATAAAAAATAGTTTCACTTTCGATATACTACAAAATAAATAATTTTACAAAGTAACGAGGTTTAACTTGAAACCTGAAGTAATCAAATTCAAATAATTAAAGAAACTGAAAAAAAGTCTTCCCACACAAAAAGTTGAATTGTTTAAAAGCATTTTCCAAACTGATTGTGATGATAAGTTTAATCATTGTTTTTCAGTGCAGCTTTTTAGAATTAACAATGTACATTCACTTCTAAGTTTCAAAAGCATAACTGCAAAGAACCGTGGCCTCGATTCCAGGTTGGGAACTGGGCACCAAACATGGGGTGAAGGCAACAGTTTTATGCGATTTGGACAGATTGAGCTTGAAACGTCGACTCATCTTCTTTCATCGATATTAGCTGATTGTCTGCGGATCACACAAGAACTGTTTGCAGTTGTCACTTCACAAAGTTTAGTGCCCAGTCCCAAACCAGGACCAGAGCCGTTGAAGTGGTATACTGAAAGTGTTCTTGTCTTTGACAAGATATGCAAATAGCACTTGGAATTACAACAACTGAACGGTTTACCATGAATACTGAATAACTGGAATAAAGTCAGTATGTCGGAAAATAAAAACCATCTGTAAAATACTAAGATATATTATTACAGTTCCAGTCAAAATCAAAAATCAAAATCATTAAAATATTCAGTGAAAAAAATTTCAAATTTACGTATTTTAGTTACTGTTTTAAAAAATCAACTTTGAGTTAAGTCATCTGAAAATTACGTTTACACAATATTTATTAGAATATAAAGGTTAATCAAAGGTCAGTGATATAACACAGATGATTTTACTGGAAGTTTCCATTTTTGGGTTTTCAATTAGGCAGGTATGTTTTAAAATTCCATTAACACCCTGCTGCAGCACATGGATATGGCAACAAAAAATATTCATGAAAAAAGGGATTTTCAGTATCTTTATTATTACCATCATACCGATAAACAACACCATCATCATCATATCGTCCATCATCATTAAAACCTTTACCATTTACCATCATCATTAACGAATATTGTTCCCTGCTACCATGGGTTGGGTGGTTTTTTTTCTAAATTCAATTTCCAAAATAAAAACATATAGATATGAAACAATAACACTTTCACGTTTGATCATTTCTTTTGCAAAAATCTATGCCACAACAAGATGGAAAAAAATAAAAGACGAAACAACAAAATTAGACTTAAGGACGTTTTAGTCATTGACCAATGGTAGTGTATCAGTGAAAGCAACATATACTTGTGGAGCAAGATTTTTTAGCGCTATTCTTCTGTGAGATACTCGAAAGCCTGGTGGCTTCAGGAAGAACATGGAACTGTGTAATGAACACCCTTCTCACTCGCTAACTCTGGGCCAGTTACTAATGGTAAACGTTACACACCATACACTCATGCAGCAACACATAATGTGTCCCAAGATGTCACCAATCTAACCTTTAAAAGGCCAATAAATGAGACGGAAGACTAAAGGGTTTTGTTACACGAGACAATTTTTTTAGTGTAATTTGTCTTGCATGATGGAACGATGATCAGCATGATTGATATCTGGAGACATACCCTGTGGTTTCCTGATAAATAAACATTGATTATCTCGAAATTTATTATTGCACTAAGAGCACTAAAGACCTAGTTGCAAAAGGGTGTTACAGGGCGAAATGGTTCCTATAACTTCAAATTTGTTATAGAAATCATTGTCAAAGGTTGAACTGGTTTTTACTTCCGATAGCCATTCTGGAACTTGTCGCACAACGATTTCAGCCATTGCACGGAGTGTTACACGTTGCTGTGGTTTGGGGCAACTTGTCTCACAGCGCCATTGCTCGAAAAATTGTCTTTTGTCACAGCACCTTAACGGTTTTAATTATGTTTTTCTTCTACAGCTCTCATATACCCATGTTTGTGACGGTTGTGAAGTTAAGGCACTTTCAAACCATTTTTTCATGTTTTACGATATCTTTTTCCATAATAAATTACATTTGAAACTGTTTTGTGTTTATCCAAAGAGCAATCTCTTGAAAGAAAATACATCATTTTCAAACACCAATGTTTGCAATGACTGCAGATTCTTTTTTGTCAGTATCAACCTCTTTCTGACGTTAAGTATTAGAGCAACAGCAACAAAGAAAAATTGTGTCTCCAATGGAGAAAATTTTCACTGCTAAGATCGAATAAGTCGCTTCAGACTGAAGCATGTGAAAAGGAAAAATGAATATTCAATAACAGTGGTCAGCTGCATTACTGAGCTGATGCTAAATCCTTTTACGGGCCACGTGGCCCATTGGAGCCGGTGCTTATCTCCAGTTTCTGTAGTGTTGAGCGGATGAGAGTCATTGACTCTCCGAGGAAA
>JAOCNB020030786.1:0-13499 GCA_026546465.2 Palythoa caribaeorum | reverse complement strand
CAACACAATCATGTGGCTATTGGCACTCATGAGCTTGATACAGTTGACTCTTTTTGTTACCTTGGAGACAACCTATGTGCTGGGGGTGGTCATGAGCTCGCCACGTACCATTACACAAACAAGGTCAGCCTGGAAGAAATTGTTAGAGCTCCTGCCCCTCCTGTCTGCCAGATGTGTATCTTGGTACATTCATGGACAGTAGAGTTTACAACTTCTATGTCCGTAGTGCTATGTTGTATGGTTGTGAATATTGGCCGATTAAAAAGGAAGATCTCAGGCGTCTAGAGCGTAATGAAAGAACTATGTTGAGTTGGATGTGCTACTTTAAGCCAGGGGGCAACACCAGCACCGAAGATCTTCATCAGAAGTTGGGCCTGTCTGATCTCTCCAGGGAGATAAGATATAGGCATTTACGATGGTTCAGCCACGTATATCACAGCTCCAATGCCACCAAAAGAATTTTAGATCTTCAAGTTGCTGGAAGAAGGAAGAGGGATTGTCCAAGGATGTCTTGGAGGGAGCTTGTCGATGGCGATTTGAGAGTTTGGGGTCTTTCACCTCGTGACGCCCTGGACAGGGTATTTTGGAAAAGCACGCTTGGTGAATTATTGAAACACATCATACCACAGCAAGTTGAAAAACTATGTTTAAACATGGAGGTTACTGTAATTGGCAAGTCTTTAAGCCAAATATGGACCTCAACAAGGGGGCATTAGTGCCCATTACAAAGCACAATTTTTACAATACAATATTTATTTTTCAGCTCTGCATAGATTTTCAATCTACATTGGTTTAATTCAGCTATCCATTTACTGCTGCAATTGTTTTCTAGTAACAAGGGATTACAATGTGTAGGAGATATTTTATGCATTTTGCTACTTTGATGTTTTTTGCCATAAAGAGATCAGGACCTGTTAGAAGGAATTAAACTGCACAAAAACTTATCCAAAACGGTGAAACTGTGAAAACCTAAATTCAAAGATGGTGTTTAACCCGGGCAGTGGATACTCTTGTAGAGGGTTGAAATGCATGTTATATGTTTTAGAGGTAAAAATCAGTGAACTGGTACCTTTCAGGGTCTTAAGAATTAATTGAACAAAAGGAGACTATTAAGTTTATATCTTTTAGAGTGATTTTTCTGATATCAAAAAGGCGGGAAGGCGTTTGAAAATTCCTCCTTCCTCCTTCCTTTGATAGTCAAAACTATCAAATTTAATATTTCTGAGTTGATACATTTTAGGGGCAAATATTAGGTTTTGCTTCATGTACCAGGATAAAAAAACAGGTATCTTTTAGAGGTTTTATAATTTCCAAAGAGCATTCCCATCCATTTCTGTTAGACAACAGTTAGATGTTGACTCTCAAGCACCATATTCGATGACATTGCAGATCTTGAGCCGTTCTTCTCAGTCTCGGCCGTCATTTCTAGACTAACTGAAAACACTGATATACAAAAAATAAGCCACTCCTCCGCGATCGAGGTAATCATTGAATTCCATTGTTTTGTCATGTGTATATAGTTTATATTGCCCGTGTTGGTACCAAAATAGAGACCTTAAGCAACGAAGAAGATAACGCCAACGACGACGGCTCACAAAAACAAATATTACTTCTTTTTGTGGGTCATTAGGGTTTCCTTTTTTTCAGTGTCAGCTAACTCCTTTTACGAGCGTAAGTGGCCCATTGGAGCCGGTGCTTATCTCCGCTTTCTGCATGACTCCCCCTGGACAGGGCACGAATCCATCGCAGGTTAGCCCCCAGCAGAAGCTGGTACTCATTTTACCAACCTTGGGAGGATGGAAAGCTGAGTCAACTTTGGCGGAAAAGAAGGTCACACAAATGTTCAACACTCGGCTGAGCTAGGGATTGAACCTGGGACCTTGTGGTTAGAACTTACCACTGCGCCAACCACGCCGCCACGCCTTTGTACCAAAGTAGAAGTGAATTGAGCTGGAGTAGCTGGTTCACCATCTGCCTGCTTTTAGTGAAAACTCTGGTTGATTGGACAATCTTATATTTGTCTATAATGGTAAATTTACCATAAAAGACAGAAATTTATTTTCTTTATTATCGGAAATTTATCTTCTTTATTTATTTTTCTTTTTTGTTCTTCACCTATACTATACTATAATTTATTTTTTCGCGTCAAGCGTCAAGCTTTGTGAAAAGAAAACTATTAAATGTTGCTCCTTGAAGGCAAAATACTTAGACCATTTTTGTTATCACACCCTCGTCGTCTCAAGAACTCCAAAGTAGGTCTTTCTGCTTTCAGCGACAACTACGTGCAGGTATTTACGATTGTTCTTTCACGTCATACTCCACTTGAAAGTCTAGTCAGCATAAGGCAGGCCCCACTTATTTTTATGTTCACAGTATTCCGACCGACCCAAAATGTTTGAAATTTGCCAAAAAAAAGAAGTAGAAGTAGTTATTGATGTACGTAAATAACATGCTGGTACAAATTGATTTCATTTTATCATTATGGCCCAAGTAAATCATAATTTTTGTGCGCAACATGTCCAAAAGTATACATCGGTATCACTGCGCACTAATCTCGACACTGATGCATGCTAACCAGTTTTAATAAGTTGTCTTAACACGATGCTGATTTTTCGTGCAACAATGTTGCGCTAAAAATCGTCCCGTGTAACATCACCTTTATGTTTCAACTCCGCATTTACGTTACAAAGCCATAAATTTACGATAAAGAAAAACACAACAATAACAACAACAACGATAATAATTTATTTCGGTATTCCCATATATATACATGGCATTACCTAAAACTTGAATTAGGTTATATAGATTATAAGGTAAATTTTATATGTTTTTAAAATAATCATAACACTTTTCGTTTAAATAAAGCGACAAATATCGTAAATATTATGCACGTAAAAGACTAAAGAGCCGATTTTTACCCGACCAACCAACCCTATATAGTATATTTTTGCTCGGAAAAAAATAATAGGGGATGTCCTTACCTGAAACTGAGTACAAACTATAACAATTTTGATATAGCTTCTGTAATGAGGCTGGGTGGCCGCACAGCCACAGATATTGATGACAACTTTATCCTAATATAGTTTTAAAATGTTGTTCTAAAAACTGAGTAACCACTTATAAAAGTGACCAGTGGAAGCAAGTATTGCTGATAGTGATCGCCAGATTTTAATTCTATGTTGTCATTGCCTTTAATGTTATTGATGGTACTGCCCCACACTTTCCGTTCTAAAAGGTTGAAATATCGGGCATTTGCTAAATAAAAATCTCGGGCTTTGCCTTTGGCGTCCCCCTTTGGCTCACAAGGCAATTTTTCATGCACTTTGGCACGCAACGCCGATAATGCCATTGTCTCGCAACATCATCTGTGCCTTTTTTTATTTTTGAGAATTTTCGAGAAAATATCAGATAACGTGCACACGCACACTCATAATTGCGCCACTAGAGGACATGTCGCCAGAACGGATTACGCGCGTTTGTGGCGTAACTGCAACAAAATAGCTATAAAGATTGTCTTTTTTGGTCTCTTATACTGGAAATAGAAAAAGGTAGGCTTGCCAACTCTGCAGTAATCGTTCAAGCCCCTTCTTTCGAATAATTTTACTCAAAAGCGAAAGCAAACTCAGCAGATAAAAGATCTATTTTTAGCCGCGGAAGACGATCAAATTCGAGAACAAAACGTCTGTGTATGCACGTTTTTCCACGCGGGCAAAAATCCCTTTGATTGTAAACAACTGACGTCATTGGAATGACGTATTTATTAAGATTTGATTGGTTGTTTTGGCCGAGATACTCGAATTTGATTGGAAGAAAACCTGTTTAGGACCCGTTTTTCCGGTTTTTCCCACCGAGGCGTTCTCTACTTAGCTTCTGTGTTTGTGATGATGTTTATTACTTTGGGGCTTTCTGCTGTGTAGGTTGGGGTTTGTACTTGTTGGTAAAGCAAAATTCAATTTCGTAAAACTTTGGAGCAGAAAGGCTTTTGAAGCAGTTTCTTTCCTCAGTTTCTCGCAATTATAACTTCAAAGTGACATTTTTAAAGTATAAGAACAAATCTTTTTACAAACGAAGATCAATTCAAGCGGCGGTTCTCAAAAGAATGTGTTTTCGTTGTTGTTTGAACACACAACACAAGTATTGAAATTTACTTTTTTTTCAGTTCGGCGACAAGGACTTGATAAGTTGCCAAACCCAAAGGTGAGAGAAGCCTTCCTTCGGAGAAACAGCTGCTAAATAATTTGGAACTGTTGCATTGAGGAACCCGGTAAGAAGTCGCAATTAACTACGAGCAAGTTGTAATTCTTTGCTTTTTCATTTCATTGCGTGTTAGAATCCTATTGAGACACATGAAACGCAAAATGTCTCCGGATAGACTTGTTGCAACGAAACACAGCGATAAAGAACTTTGGTCGATGTTGTCAATGGCCCTTGAAAAAAAGAAAGCAAATAAGCGAAAGCGAGAGCCGGATATGTATCGAAACGCAGTGCTAGAGTTGACAGTACAAAGATTGAACGATGAAATCACCGATAGATGTATGAAGAAAATAAAGCGAAGAAGAACTGATGAAAATTATCGCTGGAAGGACGGAGAAGGCGGTTGGAGTATGAATGCTACGTGTCAAGATGACGACATTCTAGGTATTGACGATTTCTTTAGTAAACTGAGTTGCAAATCGGAGGAATTAAATTCAAATTCTAATAAACAGATATTGGGAGAGAACCGCGATCAACATGTATCTTCTGGTGGCCATGATAACTGTTCCGTGTCAATCGCCGTTTTCAGCTCTCAGAAAACTATGTCTCTTACAAGTTCTTGTAGAAACGGAACTGACGAATCTCTTCGATGTTCACTTGAAAATATAAAACTATGTGCCTGTTGATTCGGGTTTAAAAGTTTTAGGTAGTTATTTTGAAAATTACAGAAACTATTTATTCTAAACAGATTTTAGATAAGTTGTAAATAATATATTTTTATAAATTTTTTAAAAATGAATCTTAGATATTTTCAAGAATTTTAAAAATTTTGCTCGGTGAATAAAGTGAAAAATACTTTCATGTTACGTTGCAGAAAGTATCAAGGTGGGTAAATGAGCAAATGGTGGTTTTCAATGTTTAAATAAATTCAAATAAAATATGGTTTTTGTCATATTTTAAATGTCTCTTTTTTACTTCCATAAGTCTTATCATGATCCTCAATGGACGAATGCAAGTGGATTCCTGATGATTGTCAAGATGTCATCAGTGATTGGATGCCTGACAAATGGTAATTGTCTCAGCAGGTTCATAAATAGAGAAATGTTCTCTGCAGATTTTCAAGTGGTAAAAGTGTAAATATAAGCTATTCTCGGAAAGATATTTGAATGTTAAGAATGTTAACACAATGTTTTTCACTTGGTTTTTGAAGCTAAACCTTGTATTAATTTTTTAACGTTGTGTTTTTCTTGAGTACAAAATGGAGAGATCAGTTTGTTCTTGCTATTAGTATTTTGAAAAAAGCATCTTGTTGACTACAAAATTTGTCTGGTAAGAGTTGAAACATAAGAAATTAGTTCGTAAAGAGTTTATTCAACTGCAAAATTTTGTCTTAGAGTTAAAGCATGAGAAATCCGTTTGCTGTGAGTAGTTTTGGTAACAGCATCTTGGAGAATTACTTTATAATAATCGACTGTAAACATTCACACAGGATTGCAGCATTGGGTGGCCATACCAGCTGCAGCAAGGATGAGGGCAAACTGACCAGAAAGGCCTGTGGTGATCTTTACCTGTATTTTGGCTTTTAAAATGTGAAAAGAAGACCTGAAGGAAAGGATGGACTTATCTAAACTAGTTATTTACTGCTATCCTCTGCTTTTATACTACCAGGCATATTAGCTCTTAGTCAATAGCTAAAAATGTTTAGTGTAAAAGAGTAGCATAGAATATTGTGTGGGGACAACCCGTGCTTGTTCTTGTTTGGCTTCAGTTTGGATTCCAATCTAATGGATAAAGAAAAGGCTTACAAGGAAAGAATTCACTTAGACAGGCAAGAGTGCCCAGTACTTAAATTTGTATGTTAGTTACCATGTCCGAAGTTTGGACTGTTTTGGGGGGATTTGAAATATGACGTAGATGCAACTTCGAAGGTTGAGAGGGATAATGGAAATGAAAGAGAAGAACAGAATACATTGGGGAGTTCTGTGAGTGGTAGTTAAGTTGATAATGTCGCAGTTTATGCCAAATAAATACCAAGTTCCTTCAATAAAGATTGCAGTCAATAAGGAAATCATATCCTATGAACTTCAGTTGTCAGTGTGGTTGCATAGCATGTTGCACAACCTTTGTTTTCTTCTTGCATCCTCTGTGCCTAGAGAAAGGAAGAACTTGGCAAGCAGAACAAGTGTTGCACCCGTTGTGCTTTTTCATGCAGTTGAGAGTTTGATAGTCCTGAGATTGCTAGATGTGATCTGTTGCAAGTGGGATCTGCAGCGCAATTTGCGGTAGAGCATCCGGCTAAAACTTTGGAAAGTAATTGGGCATGTAAGCTTTATGCAGTGTGTTTTCATTTGTGTGGTGGGATTTGGGGGAAATATGCTATTTGAGTCTGCCTTTCCAGGAAAGAATTCCTAGCACAAGATAAATCTGCGACATCTGGTTTTCCAATGCAAATATTTACCTTCGTTCTGCACCCTAACAATGTTAGTGGAAAAGATAGCTCATTCTGGAGGATCCTTTTTTACCTTGAAAGACAGGTAACCTTTAATAAAAATTGTCTTCAAGTTCTGTTAAAGAAGTGCACTTTATGTAGTTTCCTTGTCTTCTTTTTGCCAAGTTATTCGTGAAGTTAGCTTTAAATTTGTAATTCAAGAAGACAACTAGTCCGATATAAAAAAAAAAAATGTGTGTATACGCGTAGTGTTTTGCAGCATTCCATCCGGTGTCAATGGATTACGAAGTTTGACTTCCAAAGTTGGCATTCTTGTCTCGGTTGCTGATGCAAGGTACATCAAAGCCATAAAACTATACCAAAGTTTCTGATTTTTAACCATCGTTGTTTTGTTACACATCATTGTCATATGAAGAGTTTTGCTAGAACATGCCAAACAAGTGTGTATGTGTGGTATTTTTCAATTTTTTTGTCCAGAACTTCTCCCTGCTGCATCTTTGGAGTGTCAAGATTGCTAGACATGATCTGTTGCAGAGTGGGATCAGGAGCGCAGTTTGTAGTAGAGCATCTGGCGAGAGTTTGCGCAAATGCAATTGGGCATGTAAGCTTAACACTGTGTTTTCATTTGTGTGGTGGGATTTGGGGGTACTATGCTATTTGAGTCCATCTATAGGAAAGAATTCTTAGCACAAGATAAATCTGCGACATCCAGATTTCCAACACAAATATTTAACTTGGTTCCGCACCCTAACAATGTTAGTGGAAAAGATAGCTGTTCATTCCAGAGGATCCTTTTTACCTCAAGACAGGTAACCTTCAATAAAAATTGGATTTAAGTCCTGTTATCATCTGCACTTTTTTAGTTTGCTTGTCTCCTTTCTTCTTCTGAGTTGTATTAGAGAAGTAAGTTTTAAATCTATAATTCAAGATAACAACTTGTCTGGTATCAAAAAAATGTGTGTATACACATAGAGTTTTGCAGCATTTGCTTCAGCCTGTGTCAGTGGATTATCAAGTTCAGCTTTCAGAGTTTGCATTCTTGTTCTCAGTTGCTGATTCAAGGTACTTCTAAACCATAAAACTATACCAAAGTTCTTGATTTTTAAGCACATGCTCTTGTTAAACATTTGTGTCGTATAAAGAACTTTGTTTGAAAGTGCCAAATGGTGTATGTGTGTGTGGTATTTTTCACTTTTCTTGTCCAGGACTTTGGCTGCCGCATCTTTCACAGTTGCCAGTACAAAAAAAGCATCCCAAGTTCTATAAAGTTTGTGCCGACCTTGTCAAAAAGTACACCAGAGTTTACCCCCCAGTTCATGTGCGAATATGTAGCCTTGTTCCAAACAGCAACTTCAGTAATCTGGGTGTGTCAGTATCCATGGAGAGCTTTTCCCTGTCAGCCCTCAGAGAGATTACCTACGTAAATGAAGCGCACAATTTATTGTCAACTAAAATTCTACATAACCAGAAGAATAAAATTGTGAATAGCTGATAACCATATAAAGCCAGAAGTAGTTATTGGAGGTAGTCCATAAATACCAGGTGCCTTTGGTTATTCCTGGGTGTTCCCTTGACCTGAGTAGCACGTAATGGGTGATTCAGTATCCACTGCAGATTTAAAAACGACTGCCAGTGATGTGTGACCAGCCTATTTGGTAATTCCAGGTTTGGTAAATGTTTATGAATAATGTCAATCAATGTGTAACTTGATACATATCTTGTGTTATAATGAATCGCATGGTGTTGGTGTTCGAAAGAAGTAAAAGAATGATTTCTTCTTTTTGAAATTTTGTTCTTATTTTTGTGACGTAATTTAGTGGATGTTGCATTTCGTTATCCTTGCTTCTGATGACTACATTGGCGTTACGAAGTATGTGAGATTCATTTTTGCCTTACCCATTTGCTTGTTCAGTTCATTTATTTTAATTTGAGAATATGACACTTGGCATACTTGAAGAGAGGTGAATTTTGTGATTTTGGAAAAGTCGAACTTTTGCTTTTGCTATCATGGTAAATTTACAGTATGTCGTGTATGTATGTGTGGTATTTTGCAGATTTCTTGTCCAGTTTTTTTCTCCAACCTGCATTATTGGAATTGCAAGTTTTACACCGAGGTAAAGTGGTCAGAAATGTTGAAAGTACAGCCAGTTTATGAATTTCATCTTAGCCTTACCGGACAGACAGCCGAGTTTGTACCCAGGTCATGCATAAACATGTAGCCTAGTTGGTAGATGCCAGTAATCCAAGTGTGTTAGCATACATGGAGTTTTCCCAGTGGTTTTCAGTGCAGTCCTCAGAGAGATTACCTACTTGAATGATGTGCTTAAGTGTCAGCTAAAGTTCAACATATAAACTAAAAGATAGAAATCATGAATACCAGATACAAGATATGCATACAAAGCCAAAAGCAGTTACCAGAGGTAGTTGAGAAGTCTCAGATCTCATTTGGTTTTTCCTGGAAGTTACCTTGAACTGGTTGGATGAGTTACATAATAACTACAGGTTTTTTGGGTGTAAAACTACTGCCGGTGATTTGTGGCCAGCATGATTGGTAATTCTCCAGATATGGTGCTCTTTGAAGGTATTGGAATAGAAATAAGTGATTACCTTTAACTGCTAAGACAGCATGAAATGAAAAGTGCTTACAACATAATGAAGAATCCAGTTTGGTGTTCATGTTTTGATAATAGGAAAATGATTTCTTTGGGATTTTGTTCGTGGAGTAGTTTTGTAATTTATTGTGATTGTGTTTCTGTTGAACTTTTATTAACTTCCTACACTTTAGTTGCATAAATAGCTGAACCTCATGATTTTAGAAATAGGAATTTTTTTGCCTTTAACTTGCTATTATGGTAAATACGTAGCATTATGTATGTGTGTGTGTGTGCACCATGGTATTTTGCAGTTTTCTTGACCAGGTCTCTTTCTTGGCGGTGCACATTCCAGTCCTTAAAAATTGAGCTGCTGGTTGATACCAAAAGTACACTCTCCTCCATGAAAGTTCAGCAAAAGCCCCTTCAAATACCAAGCCAAAGTTTTGCCAGTCCATAAATAATACATCACATCTTGGCCAAGGCAGTTAGCCTAACATGATTTAGAATGCAGTTTGCTTCTTTGGTGGTGGTGCTTAGCAAGCCCTGATGTATTTCTCAAAAACCACAACAAATTTGTCGATTACTTGCTACGTGAAAATACAGATACAAACTTGTTAGCGGGTGGTCGTTTATCACAGTTTCCATTTTTGTTATTCCTTTGTTTGGTGGGTTCTCTTCGCCTGGTTAGTGCATAAGAGAAGGAAGCAGTGAGCCAGTGCAGCGTAGTATCAAAAACCTAACTTGAAGAACTGCTGTTGATTTCTTTTCACAAGGTACCATAATGGAGTAATGCTTGTATTTATTTACTAAGCAATTGGCATAATGTAGTACATATTTCTCCTTTTTTGTATAGTGATATTATGATTTTTTTGTGATATTTCTTTTGTTTTTTTTTTAATTTTTGTAACTGTTCTGTTTGTGTTTTATTTCTTTTTGTTGCTGTTGTCAGTTCAAGCACCCTTCAGTGATCTTTACATAATTTTTTCCATTGTCTGGTGTAAGATGCGCATGTTTGTGTGTGGTATTTTGCAGCAATTTTTTATGCAGGCATTATCTCCACTCTGTATTTATGGAATTTCAAGTTGCGCATTCACAACTGGCATTGACCCCAAGCAAGGTACTTCTAAGCCATTGTTTCGGCAGTGCGCCAGACTTTGTAACCAAATCATATGTAAGCATTTGTTTGAGTTCTTCAACCTTGTTCAGTTTTTTTTAACGTTCTAACTTGTGTTGCATAAATAAGTCTTGTGATTTTAGAAAAGATGATTGTTTTTTTCTTTGCTATATTGGTAAAATGCATAGCATGTATGTGTGCGTGTGGTATTTTGCAGTTTTCTTGATCAGGTGTCTTTCTTGGCAATGCAATCTTCAAGTTCCAGACCCTAAAACTTGATTCGTTGGTCATACCAAAAGTACACTTGCCTCCATAAAGGTCATGAAAGCCTCTTGAAACATCAAGCCAGAGATAGTTTTGCTGGTTCATAAATAACTACATCATATCTAGGCCAAGACAGCTTAACATGATTTAGAATGCAGTTTGCTTCTTTGGTGGTGGCGTTTAGCAAGCCCTGATGTGTGTCTCCAAAACTGCAACAAATTTTGCTGCTTGAAAATACAGTGGGTGGTCGTATATCCCAGGTTCCATTTTGGTTATTCCTTTGTTTGGTGGGTTCTTCGCCTGGTTAGTGCATAAGAGAAGGAAGCAGTGAGCCATTGCAGTGTGTGCAGGCTAGTATCAAAAACCTAGGTCAAAGATAAGATGGTGTTGATTTCTTTTTACAAGGTACCATAATTATGTAATTTACTGGTATTTAACTAAGCAATGGACATAATGTAGTACATATTTTTTCGTGTTTTTTTTTTTTTGTAAAATAATGATTTTTTCACATTTCCAAGTTTTGTATTTTTGTAGCCATTCTTTTGTTGTTATTTTAGAAAATATTTGTTAGTGGTTCTTTGATTTGAGTGCACATCATTTTTTTCCATTGTCTGTTTTTTTTGCCATTTTTAAGACAAGAATATTGGATGTGAAAATGTGCGTGTTTGTGTGTAGTATTTTGCAGCATTTTTTATGCAGGCTTTTTCTCCATGTGGTATTTATGGAATTTCAAGTTCGACATCGAACATTGGCATTGACCCCACGGGAGGTACTACTAAAACGTTGTTTTGGTGCTGCGCCATAGTTTGTAACCAAACCATGAGTAAACATGTAACCTCGTTCCAGACAGCAACTGAGAATAGCCAGGGACTTTACCTTTCAATTCAAACCCGAAACAGGGAGACATGCCTACCCATTAAGAAGTATCTCTTCCTAGATCATGTAACTCTTTCATCCAGCAAGTCAGAATAAGTTCAAACCAGTTTGCCTAGATTTCAGAGGCCATACCACTTGTTTGATGCATTTCATCATGTTGAGGTAGAATGCAGTGCGGCTACTTGTTCCCAGCATAATAGGCCCTACCCACAGTTCTTGTTCTTGAGACGTTTCATCAGACAGCATATTCCAATTCAGCACAAGATTTGTGTAGTCAGTGAAAGTACGGCAGTTGTATTGAACCATTCATCACTTTCCTTCATGCAAATCCACAAGTAGCAAGGTGGTAAATTCCATATCCATTTTAGTTATCACTGGAATGATTGCCCTTCACCTGGTTAGTGCACAAGTGATAGGTTTGGTGAGCCCTGCAGGTTATGTCTCCATTTGGTCAGTAAAATTAAAAGCAAGTTAATAATTCTGCAGAAAGTATGAGGTTCGTAATGCATTTTTGAGATTACCAATCGGTCTGTTGTAGACATGTTTTCTCTGTATTGAGTATTCCTGTTCTATTTGTGCATTCTGTTGTTTCATCATCTCTGAAAAGTTGTTACATTTGAAATTGTTGAAGAGAAGATTATGCAGTGTCCATATATGTGTGTGTAGATTTTCCAGATTTCTTAACAGGTTTTTACTCCATGTCATTGGAATACCGAATTCTGCACCAGAACCATTGCCGTACAACGGGAGAAATCTAGTTCTTGTCGTAAGGTAGCATAAGGCCTCAGCAGAGCATACCAAAGTTGCAGCCATGTTAAAAGTAAATCATCTAGGCCCAGACAACAGTTGTCAAAAGCTTGTAATATATCAGAGCACAGTTCGATCCAGTGGTTTCTAGAGACAATTGATATTTGGCAGTTAACCTTGAACCAGTCATCCGTTTGCCACATAAATCCAGAAGCAGCTGTCTTAAGAAGTTTTTAAATGGAGAATTCTGTTTGGTGAAATTCCTGACTTGGAAACTTTTCATAGGTGGTACATTATGCTGTTAAAGCTTTTATCCCTCATTGGTTAAAAGGCCAGTATATGAACTTTAGTTAAAAGAAACATGTTGTTTTAATTACTTCTAATATATTTGTCTGATTTTTGTGCATTGTAGCATGTTAGGTAATCTGGTATTATAGACATAATGAAGAGTTAATGTACCTAGTTTTAATATTGATTAATTGCTGAATGTAAATTGTCTGCTGCTTCAAGTATACATAGTACAGTGTGTAGAAGTTGTGTATAAAACTATATAGGTATATCATTACCTTTGTTTTAATAGCACTGAAAGGCATACCTAGTTTACTCTTAGTTACATCTTGCTAGAAATTTGTAACCAGATATGCATTTTGTTTGTTTTTTTCTTATTCGAGTACACTTTTCGTCGGTTTATGTTTCATTCTTCCTACTCTGTGTTGACTTTCAATCATTACTTGTGGCAATGTCTGCTTTTCAATTTTGGTTTTTGGGGGTAGGGGTCCAATGTATCTTTTTCAGATATTTTGAAATTTTCCACCAACAATGAACAACACAAGCAAGTTCGAATCATATGATCTTCATCACTGAACAACCACAGTCTTCACAAGATAAGAATTTCTTTTAGTTAAAACATTTTTTTTGTTGGGGGGAGGTTGTCTCATCTCTTTCTATTCAGTAAGCTGTTAAGACAATGGAATTGGAACTTGGAACATGTAATAGCGGTCCAGGAGACAGGTTGCAGATGAGTTTATTGTATTTGTTTTCTACTTTTATTCACTTTGTTTTGGGGGGAAGGGTAACTGCTTACCTTTTGCTTAGTTTTGTAGTTTTCACAGTAAAAGATGAAAAACTCTGAAGGGAAGTCCAATCTTCATAACCAAGCAAAGGCTTAAAAAGATAAGATTTGTTTGCTGTGGCTCTTCTATGCAAATTT
Source organism: Palythoa caribaeorum (assembly GCA_026546465.2). Taxonomy (NCBI): domain Eukaryota; kingdom Metazoa; phylum Cnidaria; class Anthozoa; order Zoantharia; family Sphenopidae; genus Palythoa; species Palythoa caribaeorum. The sequence continues at coordinate 51 of JAOCNB020030786.1, read as the reverse complement.
TGGGGGGAGGGTGAATCTCACCATTTCTTTATTTGATTGGCTAGCAGACTT
>JAOCNB020030692.1:0-13499 GCA_026546465.2 Palythoa caribaeorum | reverse complement strand
CCCCCCCCCCCCCCCCCCCCCCCCCCCCCCCCCCCCCCCCCCCCCCCCCCCCCCCTCTCGAGAGAAACGTAAAATTGGCGTTTCTTGTGGGCAAAATCGATAGGCTTCCCATAGGTCTTAAAACGTTTGAAGTGACCCCTCATTTAAGAAAAAAAAAATCTGTGTAAAATATAAATTCCTTTTTGAAGGGTACTGTCAAAACTTAACAAAGAGAAGTAAAGAAGTTATATTATCTTATTTTGATTTTAAAGACCATTTTGTTGCACCGAACACCACATCTTGTTTTAATGTATAAGTTTTAAAAGGCTTTGCAAATTAGATTTCCCGCTATATTTAGCACAAGGCTAAAATCTTGACCCCTTTTGGCAGCATATACGTATTCCCATGGAGTTCTTTTGAGGTAGTATCCTTCCCCAGAGGGGAAATGGGGGGATTTCGGAGAATTTTTTGTTGGGCTCAATTGCTTTTTCCCACTATATAAATGAATGATCTTAGGTGCCCTGTATATTTATAGTGATAGCCTCCAAGTTCATCTATTCAATTCTTTACTCTGATAAGTATTGTTTGTCATAATGCATATTTAAAACTGAAGAATAGTCTAAGAATCAAGCTAAAGCGGACATATTATGTGACGCTAATACTCGACATGAGTCCCCCACCGCAGACGATAGGAAGTGTAAAGCTTATTGATAAAACCCGGAAAGGTTTTTGAAGGGGGACGTAAAGATTTGCGATGATACGATGTCTGCTATTTGGAGCTACTTTTCTTGTGGTTTTGCGGAAATTTCATTTTATGCTGAGGTACTACGGTTTAAGAAAACTGTGCGGTTTTTCATTAACTTGATATATTTCGATGTGGTATTGCGGATTTTTATGTTTTTGCTGTGCGGTTTTTTATGGCTGTCTTTTTCTGCGTGGTTTTGTGGTTTTTGAACCTCCTCAGTTATACGCCCCCTCGCGTGCAAACAGTTCAGCATTGTTTTATAAAAACTTAAATTTGCACTAACGGTTACAAAGCTAAGCGAAAACCTTTTACAAGCATAAGTGACCCATTGGAGCCGGTGCTTATCTTCGGTTTCTGTAGTGTTAAGCGCATGAGAGCCATTGATCCCCCGGAACGGGACACTAATCATCACAGGTTAGCCCCCAGCAGAAGCTGGTACTCATTTTACCGACCTCAGGAGGATGGAAAGTTGAGTAAACTTTGTCAGAAAAGAAGGTCACACATTTGTTCTACACTCGGCTGAGCTGCGGTTTGAACCTGGGACATTGTGGTTAGAAGGCAGAGATCTTACCACTGCGCCAACCACTTCGCCTTAAACGGTTATAAAGTGCGCAAATATTCCAAACGCGTTTAGGTTGCAGCTAAAGTTATTTAGCCGTAAAACTCTCCTTGCTAAAATGGTTTGTACTTCACGGGCAATTAAAAAGTTCAGATTACAGGGGAAATGACTTGACTTTAAGGCTTCAACCGAACACAAAGTCTTAATTGTTTGATGATGGGACACTTTCCAGTAACACTGCAAAACATTGTTTTGTTTTGTTTTCAGTAAATTCTAATGGTTTTATTTTCTATTTATCATTTCCAATTCAACCCGTGTAGAGTATTACTTCAAAATCGGGGTCATTTATTTATAAAGTAATTATCAGCTGCATCAAGGTCCTTATGTTTGTGATCTATTGGTGAAAGGTAGTAAAAATGTTTTCTTTTTCTTCCTAAACACGAGAAATTTCTTCCTCGAAACACCTGTGACCTCACAAATCGTGGGTTTTGTTTCAATTTTATACATTGGAAAAAAAAAACAACTGAAAAGTGGATGCCCGCGTAGGGATTGGTTGAAGAGTTGTATTTCTGGGACGTTTTACGGAACGTTATATCCATACTATTACAGTAGTGATAAGGGTTTTTTTTTTCTCTTACACGGCTTTATCACATGTATATGCACCCCAAATGTGGAATAAATAACTATTTTTCAGAAAAAGGAGGCTTTTTATTAGAATAAAACCTAGAAATTTCTAGCGGCTGATCAAAATTGCCAGAAATAATAACATAGGGAATAATTTTACAATGATTTGGTCCCTAATTTATCTGTAATTGCCCTCCAATTTAAAATTTTCCCTTGGGCTTGAACTGGGGTTTATTTACCATTAAAAAGCCGAAACTGCGAAAAGTAAGTCTATATAAATGTTATTGTTCGACTCCATTACAAATTCTATTTTTTAAATTTTATTTTTTTCCTTTAATGACTGCTGTTTAATACTTTTTGTTTTGCCCCAAGGCAATTTCCTGATTGTTTAAAATCTTTGCCGCTTGACACTTTTATTTCAGCAAGTTTGATTTTACAAGCTAACATACAAAAGCAATTGTACCCTATGTCATTAAGGGACAATCGAATGGGTTTTTGCTCAATTTGGGAAATTAAATCACTTGTCATTTGGCCAAACTGAAAGAATTATTTTTTGCCTAAAGGCTCGGCCAATTAACTTCACTTTTGGCCAAACGGCGTGATTTTTCCCAAATTGAACTCGGCCCCATTCGTACAAATGTCTAAAAGTTTTCAAAACAACAATAGTTTTTTGATAAAAAATTTCAGTTAATTGTTGATAAGACAATGTTCAAATGGTCAACTGTCTGTTGAGCGAAACTTATTAATGTAATGCTTCAGTTAATTTTTTCTTAACTTAGTTTGAAAATTTTTACACCATATTTTTTACTGCCTTTGTTTTATGTAGAAATGCTTTGTTAATTAGAAGCTTTAAATCGTCTTCAGAAATGCCCGAAAACCAGGAAGTACAGACGCCATACTGATTGGATCAGTTGTTTACATCTTACATGCACAAACACTATGTATCACCTGATAGATAGCAAGTATACTGTAGCCAACCAGATTACAGTATTTACCATAGTTAGTGACTAAATTTTACTTAAACCGCTTAGCGTAGTCTACCTGAAACTCAAGCGAGCAAAATATTTTCTTTCCTTCCAGACTAGAAGTATATTGCGAGAAACTATTTCCCAAGTGAAGCATTTTTTAACCCTTTCAGAACCAGGCCTGGTTTTAAATTTATATATCAGTATGATTATGTCTCATTTCCAGTCCAACTGAAGTTCTCACTAGTTCCCTTTGATTTGAAACTCCAGCGCTGGTATTCGGCTTTTTGAAGTGAAATAGGTTTTTAACTTTTTTGTCAACTTTGTACTGAAGCAAAAAGGAAATTATATTAGCTAAAAATAACTTACGTGATAGCTTATTTTGTTTATTAATACACAAATATTTAAGTAATAGAAAACATTTTTGCGTGTTTGCTTAGAGAATTTTCAGCCAATCATTGCTTTTATATAATTGTTATTTTATAAAAGAAAACAATCTTTACTTAAGTTAAAGTTATCAACCAGGTAGGGTACACATGGCTCTTTAGAGCTTTTTTTACTTCCTCTTAATATTATTGAATTGATTGCAAGATACCTGATGGATTCATGTCTGGTCACATATAGATCCCAGCAGACCATCTGTGACCAACAAAGCGGATATTGCATTCATTATGGATTCTTCAGCAAAAGTTAGCAGAAGGGAATATAACAATCAAAAAGACGTTGTAAAGGCATTAGTAAACAACTTTAATATATCTTCTAATGGTGTTCGCGTTGCCTTGATAACATATGACTTCTACGCATACAAGGTCTTTGGCTTCGGAAAACATCTGAACACGTTAAGCTTAAAGAAAGCCATCAGTATACAATCATTGTTGGGAGGTAGACCACGTATTGATAAAGCACTTAAGCTAGCAGCTGATATATTTACAGAGGCCCGACCTGCTGTTCCCAAGATACTTTTCTTACTTACAAGTAGCCACCAGAGTAAAGGACATGATATCAAACCTCTTGACGAAGCCGTAATGCCATTGCGTGCTCTTGGTGTAAAGTTATCTGTTCTAAGTGCGGGGAGCGTTGTCAACAGAGAACTACTAAACTTGCTTGCCGAAAAGCCCAAGGATATCTTCAGCGAGAATTCATTCAGTGATTTCTTACCATTGATTCCAAAAATCATCAAAAACTCCAAATCCGGAGCAGGTAGGGTCTGAAAGATTTGCGTTTGATGTGCAGAGTTCAAGGAGAGAAATGAGCAAGGTTGTTATAGGTTACAGCAAAATTCAGCATATAAGTAAAGGTGACACATTCCTAGGTTGTAGTTTTGTTTGCAGATAGGTAAATGGATAGGAAATTTTATTTTATACTTGGAACTTAATTTCAGTCGAAAGAGTATTGTACCTGTAACACCGCAAAGATCATGGCCTGAAAGAAGAGCGTATGTAAATACATTTTGTTTGTAGCTTTTTTGTTGTTAAATAGTTTTCAATATGCAAGAAAAAGTTATCTTTAATTTCGGTTAACAAAAGAGAACTTTGCTTTTTATCTAACAGAAATGCTAATAGACCCACATGTTTCCAGCTCTTGATATATTATAATGATGTATTTGTGTATGCTACCACATTAAATATATTCATTCTGAAGACAACATTATTTTGAATTGATTCGTTTTCAACAGTTTTGATTGAGCCAATTGAGTTGCAAATGGACATCCTTTTTATGTTGGATTCCTCATGGAGTGTCAGCAAAGCTGAATTTGAGACAGAAAAAGAATTGGTGAAGAAGATTGCAAGGCAGTACAAAGTCTCTCAGAACTACACTCGAGCTGCAGCTATCTCGTATGGTAGCAATCCTTTTTTGAGCATTACCTTTGATAGGCATACGGACATAGTGGGATTTTCCAAAGCAGTTGACAGCGAAATTCCCTATTTAGGTGGTAGCAAGAATCTTTCTAAGGCCTTGGAATCGGCAAAAAATATTTTTCAGGCAAACTCTCGACGTGGCACACCAAAGGTTCTAGTAGTTCTTGTAAAAGGAGAAGTGAGCAGTACTGGAGTTCCAGCAGCGAGAGCCATTGCAAAACAACTTCGCAATAACCTTGTTTCTGTGTATGTCATTGGTATTTTAAAGGGTCTCATTTCAAACCAGTATGCCACAATAGTGACAAGGGCCAATGATGTCATCATTGATGATTCATTTGATGGACCACTCCGAGACTCTCCCAGGATTGCCCAGTACATATGCCTACACGCTGGTGGGTATTCTTGTGGAATTGAGCCAGGTAGCGTTCAAGGACATCTATGACATTTAGGCACAAAATCTGTCACTGCCCCTCCAAGGCAAGAGCGACCCTTATGTCGCGACAGAAGACATAAAAACCGTGGAGGACGGAAACACCAAAAGAGCAAATTATCCCACCTGGGAGCAGGGCATATCTGGCCACAGGGCCAAGACACCATAGCTCCTGACAAAATCGTCATTGTTGTTGCCAAAATGCAAACATGTGAAGCAATTTTCATCCAAGTGCTTGCGGTAGTAATTGGATGCATGTCAGCAATAAATTTGAATGTCTGCCCTTGCGCGACCGACATAGGACATAACTTAATTAGTTCTGAACTTGAATAACATCACCAAGACAATTGAACGGATGTCTTTGAACGCGACCTATCTCTATGTTACGATCTTTATATCACTATATAGTTTATTGTATAGGTTTCGGCCTCGATTTCTCTATATTGAAAAGTTTTCCCATGGCTTTGTTAGTAAAATTCTAGTCTGTAAAAGCATCATATTTAGAGAACCGTTAATATGAGGAAGCTTCATTCCGTTTTAGAGTTGCATAAAACTTTTGGTTGAATTGTAAAAGTGAGTTGTTTATTGATAGTTTTGAATTTCGTAGAAATCATTTATTTATACGAAACCATATTAGGGCTTTCTGTATATAAACATTTCTTTTTACTTTTTTCTGCAGAACTTTCTGCACCCTTGAGTGAAGAGGCGGAGGTTATCTTTCTTTTAGACTCATCCGAAAATGTACGCCAGTATGAATTTGAGAAACAAAGAGAGTTTGTTCGAGAACTTGCAAAACGTTTTGCAATCAGTCCTAATGGACCTCATGCTGCGGTGGCAAGCTATAACACGACAATTATTCCCATTGTAAAACGCGAATCTTACCAAAACCTCGACGAATTTAACAAACTACTCAACGCAGCGATTAATAGAGGTAAGATGTAGTTCTATTAATGAGTTTATCAGATAGAAACCTTCTTGTAAATGGTTTGAACCCAGGAGTCATATCAACAGTGAAGTTTGATCATCCGGTTGCGTGTAGTCCTGAGGACTTTTATGGATGCCAATGATTGACACTTCGACAATTTCGTCATTTTTAGAGAGTCAAGTTTTTTGTACATTGTCAATAAATCGTATAAGTACTCTGGTCGTTGCCAACAAATACCTGCACCCTACAAGCGATTCATGACGTCACATCCAATGCCATCACAACTTTCATGACAGGCAATCAACAACATTACAACTCAGATTTGTCTTACTAACTGCGTACACACCAAGCAACAGGATCGAATCTCACCAGTTACAAATTGTAGCCAATGACATTGCAACTTTCATGACAGACAATCGACAACATTACACCTCTACTTACCAATCAGATTAATAACAAGAGTATAGTACTTATCGATCCACTGACAACACACACTCTAACTTGCTAAGAAACCTACAGCTGTAAATGTGTTTAGTTTATCTTGCGGTTGGAAGTTTTATTTACTTCTTCATCCTTACTATTTGTGCCTCTGACTGGAAATATGGCTTCGATCTTCGATTCTTCTAATTGCCTGGTTAGCCTAGTGCCAGTCTGCTGTGTGGGAGGCCGGGGTTCGATTCCCGGCCGGACCCTCACTCAGGGTCTTAAACTAACTGAGGGGAAGGTGCTGCCTTTGCTTTAATATCTGAAAATAGTCAGACCTTCGCGTCTTCTCGAATAAGGACGTTAAGCCGCAGGTCTGCAGGCCTCCATTGAAACCAGCCTCGCTGACTAGGATACGCCTGTTAAAACAATGCAAACAAACAAACAAAACAAACAAGTTTAAAAAAGCTTCTTTTCTTTGGCGTTTGTTTAAGGGTCTTTTAGCTTTGTCGTAAATCTTATTTTGCAACAGTTTATGGCATTTACAAGGTTCTTTGCCTAATTTGATTTAATCTTTGTGTCAACTTTTTCTAGGTGGAAAGCGACGAATAGAAAAGGCGTTGGCAACAGCTGGAACGAGTCTGTCCCGTTTTCCTGGGAAAGGTCCAAAACTTATTATCCTTATTGCTTACGGACAACGTTTTACAGAGATTAGTACCGAATCGTACTTAGAGACGGTACGAGAACTTGATTCCCTTGGTGTAAGACTATTTGTGGTTGACGTAGGTGCCTACGAGGCCTCCAGAGAGTTACGAAAAGTGATGGCGCACCCAAATGATATATTTACGATTGCCACTTCTGCAAAGCTTCAGTCCAGTGCGCTAAAAATTGCTAAGCGTATCAGCTACACGTTCGGTAAGAAAACGTACAAAAATTGATAGAGGCGTATTTTGTAATAGTATATATTTTGCATACTTTTACTTCAGTGTTTACCCACAGGCGTTCCGAGCCACGTTTCGTATTATCGCACTTTTCCAAATTCAAAATCAAATTTAATTTTTTGAATTTAAATGTTTATTAAGGCTTTATATATAGAATAAAATATCCTTAATTCTCAAAGGTTTTCAACAAGTGACCTGATACGAAACGTGAGTTTGGGACGTTAGCGGTTTAACCTACGGGCAAGCATCTTTTGATATTGTGCACCACAGCAGAGAAATAAGTCTCTTGAAAGCAGCGATAAATAGCTGGCATGGTTGCCGCCATTTTAAAAGCTCTTCTAAATCGCGTGACATCATTGCGCTGCCTGTGTTATGAACCACACGTTTGGTAAACATATTTATTATGCGACAGGTTCGCTGGCGAGGCAAGATGAAGCGAATTCTGTGTTCCAATTGGTTACACGAGCGGGCAAGGTAGTTCCATCTTGCCCGCTCGGGATTGTCCGTTTTGTTCCCGTAAGAAAAAAAATTGCGTGGAGCGGAATTACGTAATACGTTTTTGGCAATGGAGTCGCAAAAAGGAGAAGAGGTTAGTCAAAATATAGACGAGTTTCATCAATTTATTCGTCAACAAAACTGACCGACAAATACAGAAATTAAAATGCAAAGTGATGTGAAGACATGGAAGCGCTTTTGTCTTTCGGAAAACAGTAGTAACGTGAAATTCTTTGGCCATATAATAAATCCTTTAAATATTGAACAAGCTTGTTTGGTCAAGATGGCTGGACATTGGACTTGTTCTTTGGCCAATATCCAGCCATCTTGTTCAATAACGCATACATAATAATTGTCTAAAAAAACTCTTTTTACGGATAAAATCAGTTAAAACTCTTCGTAAATGTGAATAGTTATTAGGTTTCAAAATAAATAATAAAAATCTAAACGTTTGCTAAAATTTTTCGCTGATTCTCAGCCTCTTCAGGCAAAGTCCGCCATTTTGTATCCAGCTATGTACTCGATGTAAGACACGCGAAATGATCCAACCTGTTAATAGGACTTCGAACTTTAATTTAATACTAATCACGTGACAATTATTTTGTTACTATGGTTACCCGAAACAAAAAGCCAAAATACCCGCCATCTTGGGTGGTGTAAAAACATGTATTCATTATCAAGCAACAGTTGTGCCAAAACGTTTGGCAATTGGTAAAGGCATTCAGATTTGAGGCGAAAGATATCGAGGAAGGAGGAAGGGACATTCTACCTCCCCCATAGGGGAGGGGTTAATAGTCTGAGGTGTTAAAAATGCACTCAGTTACTAGAGTTCCTGCATTCGAATTCTTACCACATTTTGTCGTAAACGGTAGATTGTTTTAAAATTAGTTTTATCCTTGCAATCTAATTGAAACTGAATTTTGTAAAAATTTTACAAATATTCTAACTATAGGAATGTCAAAAGGTAAATAAAAATATTGTTCTGTGCTAAAATGCTGGCATGTTAATTAATTAATGATTTTTTACGTTGCCCAGTAGAAGGTCTAGGCCTTCGCCTGTGGGATATTGACCCTTCTTTAGGAGGGAAAAGTCTATTATAATTAAAGTCTATTATGAATAGCCGAGTTCTTAATTTTGACAAGAAACTATGTTCTTATCAAAGATAACGACAAACAAGTAAGTCAAAGAAAGTTTCAAGGTAGACCAGCAATTGCAAGTTCAAAGGACTTCACCGCAGACATCGTGTTTCTGGTAGATTCATCCAGTGCTGTTGGCGTGCAGAATTACGACATCGAGAAAGATGTTATTAAGTCTTTGGCAAGTACATTTAATCTTGGATCCGGGAGTACACGAGCGGCAGTAGTAGCATATGGTGATAGCGCACGCCGTGTTCTCTCCCTGACAGATACACAGTCTTCCGAGAATTTTGATCGGGAAGTATCGAACATGCCATTTTTGGGTGGAAGGCGCCGCATTGATAACGCACTAGAAGAAGCCGCTTTGCTGTTAACAGAAGCAAGACCAAACACCCCCAAAGTAGTAATATTGATGGCTGCTGGTAGACATTACACTGCAGCAGGATCCAGAGGCCTTGATGTATCTTCTCAGCCGCTCCGTGAGATGGGAGCCCAGATTTATGTGGTTGCAATTGGAAGAGACATTGATTCTCGTGAGTTGACCATTGTTGCGTCACTGCGCCGCAATATAATATCATCGCCCAATTTCAAAATGCTTCCGGCCCAGATGAAAAGGATAGCGAGGGCGATCCGCAGTGGTGCAGGTAATTGAACTGTTTTCAACATCTGTTTTAAACATCTACGTTTTCTTCATTTTGTTATATAACTGTTCCTTTATCAGGTTTAAGAACGTTTTTCGGTACTATTTGTAATGACTATGAAAAATTAAGTGTTTTAGTTTAACATCAGCTGTAATGATAGTTTTATGTCTGTTCTAATGTAAATATTTTATTGCTGCGAGCCTTAGCGGTTTACAACACTATTCTTAACAAACTTTGACTGTGAGAGGTCTGGGCATTTTTCAGCGCTGTTGTTTGCACAGTTATCAGGGGCGGATCCAGAAATTTTAGAAAGAGGGGGCCCAGTAACTAGATTCTACAAAGATGGGGCCCAAATCCGTTTTTCAATGCTTATTTCAGTTGTTATCATATAAATTCTTTGTCAATATTTCACAAAAATGGTGAGCCGGACCCCCTTGGCCCCTCCCCTAAGTCCGCCACTGGTTATGTTCAGTTCTGCACTCCAGCTGACCAAATTCTAATCGAAAGAGACAGAATCTGCTTGAATGTACTTGAGAGCCAAATTAATCTAGATGCAGAGGTGTTGCCCTTAATTTATCTGCTAAATCAATCTCACTGAACAGTGAGTTCAATGGCTCATTGAGGTCACAGAAAAAAAAACAATCGAATTATATTGCTAAGGTACAAACAATCTTAGACGGTCCATTAAAAAAATTATTGCTAAGCACGGTAGATTCCGTTGTGGAACAATCCAATGCGAGTAACCATTCAGGTTTTTTTTTCTGGAATAAAAATTAATTTAACAAGGACACGATTAGAGTCGTTTTTAACAATTAGTGCATTTATGAACTAGCTCTATAGATTCTATTGGTTATACACATTGCGACACCTTACAACTTGAAAAAATTACCATATTAAACAGTAGTGAGAAAAAATTGGTATATGCCCTGAGCGGGAATCGATCAGTTAATCTGAGCCTTATGTCGAAGGCGAAACACACTCCAGCAGTATTAGGCCGCACTTGCATTTCAGAAAAACTTGGGCTCCGGCCCCGGGAATCCTCACGTGTTAACCAACTCAACTAATCATGAAACTGCTACGTTGCCAGCGTGGTGGTCCCTGATGGTGTAGTGGTTAGCAGTGACTGGAATTTAGGGAGACATGAGTTCAATTTCCGCTCGGGGCATATACCAATTTTTTCTGACAACTGTTTATTATTTCTTTCATACTACTGAGCAACATACATTGTTAAATTACCATATTGTTTCGTTATTTTTAAAAAAATTGTGTAATCAAAATTTTAGTGAAGAACTGCTAACAACATAAACTTTATACCAATAATAATTATTTTACGCAAATGATAGGTAAATTGATATTAATCACCCATATATATCAACTCTACAGAGGTGAAACCGTCTCGAGAATTTGATGGAGATGTTCTTTTCCTAATCGACTCCTCGACGGACGTCAACGACGTTGATTATAGGAAACAAAAGAGCTTTGTGGTCGAGATTGCAAAATCTTTGCCCATCGCACGGGATAAAACACGCGTAGGTGTCTTGGTATATAGTGTTTCAGCATCTCTGCAAATCGCATTGGGCACGCAAACCTCAGTGAGTGCTTTTGAGCAAGAAATGGAAGATCTTCCTAAATTGAGTGGTGAAAGAAGAGTCGATAGAGCACTTGCATCCGCTTCTGTCATCCTCTCCAGTGGGAGGCTATCAGTGCCACGAATAGCTGTACTGCTTATGGCGGGAAATCCGGCAAGGGGGTCAGAGCTGCTTTCAAAATCTGTGGAGACATTATTAAAGGCTGGAGTTGAGACCTATGTAGTGCCAATAGGAAGGAGGGTTAGTCTTTGGAAACTGAGATCGTTGGTAGCCAAACCACATGATATTTTCCCTGTGAAATCTTTTGATAATTTGCGGCATGATGCCAGACCAATAACGGAAGAAATTGTTGAAGGTGAGTTATTTTCTGGCCTTGCTAGTATTTATCAAATTTATATTAGAAAATCGCCCCATCCCACTGCAGTGTCCTTGGTAGCTTTGTGTTGGTGCAACAGTAAAAAAAATAGTGAGTCGTTCAATTCCCGCTCGGGGCATCTGATTTTTCCACAATTTGTCCTGATAATATTTCCTCTTAAGACACATCAGAGTTTCTCTGTCTGAAGATGAGGCTGAGGTTGTTGGAAATGTTTCGTATGTATATTAGTTTTATTTTATACCTATACATTTTTCTACTGGTTCTTTTACCAATCTTTTTTTCTTAGTTATAATAATTTGCATTCATACCTATATCTTAGCAATGACATGTTTTGCTGAGTTCGCAAGTACTTTTACAAATTCACTTTCTTAGGCATGTTTCATCCGTCACTTAATCACATGAAAATATAAACATATTTCATGCAAAAAGAAGTTCATTGAATATGATTGCATGTTCGGATGGCAATAAAAAGAGTCTAAGCTGCAAGTTGCTCGTGCAGTTTTGCAGCAACTTTTCCAGCGAGAGTTCAACAAATTCTATGACTTGCCATGAACTTCATCTGATTTCGAGTTATTGATTCGATCTAAATAAATAGATATATGAATGTTAACAAAGTAAACAGACTTACAAAATGAACAAAATTAATTACTAGTTACTTCCATGGCATACTTTTGGACAGATAAGCTTCAAACTACGCTAACCACAATACAGTATGCTGTCAATAGGTCAGCGAGCTTCAGAAAACTCATACGTCAAAACTAACGCACTATGATTTTATACAAAACTACCGCAACCGTTTCGCAGGGAAATCTACACTAGTGTCCAGTCTCCTGTTCTGTTTCTCGTTACCAGGTTTTTAGCAGCAACAATGAAGTTGATAGAGTTAACATCTCTATTTACATTATTTGCTTCATTAGCATACGTTCCTTTTTTTCTAATTACTCGTGCCGTACGGCAACGAGTTAAGGAATAGGCTTGTTTTTTTTTAATTCATTTTTTTTATTTTTTTTATTTTTTTGTGTCACAAACAGCATGCACGCATACGCACTACTGGTGTTTTAAGAGGCTGTCCGCCTAAAAACCGACCACTCGGTTTTGGATTCAAAAATCGATTTCTTTTAAAATTTCCACACAAGTTAAGTGGTCTCTCCTGATAACTGAACTACATTTTTTTTCTTCCAATTCCTTCATTTTGGAAAATTATAGACCCGAGACCGACTAACGGTCAACTTTCCCGAATGGCGGCTGTCTGAAAGCCAAATTTCGCTTCTTTTGACGAGTACCGTATTCACAAAATATCATGTTCTAGTCGCAAATTTTTACATCGACATAAAGATCGTGGCTAGTTTTCATCATTTATTTCACTTTTTCATTGATTTCTTAATGTTTTGGTGCAAATCTAGGTTTTTCAAGTGGTCAACTCGGAGACGAGGCGAGAAACGAGATCTAGTCACACCAAGAAATACAAAGTTTTCTCCACTGCGGCACCACTTTGAAAAAACAAATGCACATTCTCAAAGCGAGAAGGTATAATGTTACAAAATTATGAAAAAACATTTGTGGCAAGTCTTACATGCTACAAGTAATATAATGTACCAACTCACCAAAATTTGAATTCCGTCGTGTCTCATGCTGTCGGATGTTGTTTACTTTGAGCATGTCATGTAATACAAATTGTCTTGAATCCATGACGAGCTTAGGCCACGGAAAAAATTCGCCACAGGAGATGTAAATGGATTCTTGTTATTTAAAATAAAGTTGTCAAAAAATCAATTAACGCTATGGCGCTAGGTGTTATCTAGGTGTTTAATT
>JAOCNB020030598.1:0-13500 GCA_026546465.2 Palythoa caribaeorum | reverse complement strand
AAATTAACAACAGCATTTTAAACAAACTTTATTTCAGCAATCGATTTTTACATACATATCAAAAGGCAAAACTGAGCTTACCATGCAAATTGAAGTACTCTTTATATCAACTTCATTCATCTTTGAATTTTCATTCATGAATCTTTGTTTGAAACCAGAGTGTTCGTTTGTCACTGTTTGCTAAATCTGCGAGTTAATCAGTGCCACCAATCGCATAGAATCCGCAAAAAAATCAAAAGTGCACTTCAAAACCGACAGTTCTCGGTCCATTTTTGAACCCGATACCAGAATAGAGCTGAATAGCATCAAGAACTGGTTTGGTTTGTTAGCAACATGAATATCACCGTCAGAGTCCTGATCCTCATTAACTTCTTTGCCAATTTCTTCACTGTTTTCATCAGATTTTTCACTGCTCTCGCTGGCTAATGACTTAAACTGATACAATAGAGGTTTTGCACTGGTCACGTGACTCAGGAACATTTCTTAAAATATTTGATATTTTGATACATTTATCGTATTTTTGTGAAGGGACTGCTGTCAATACCTATTTTTTAGCAACCGCTTGCAAAAAATAGGTTTTGTTTGGATTTGACGAGATATGCAAAAAAGTTTGGAACTCATTTGCATAATTTGACTTTGCTGCTATAATTTTCTGGGAAAATCAAAATCTGATGCTCTGAATTAAGAAAGTTGCTTGAATTAATGTTCATTTTGAGAAATTATGGTTAAAGGGTTTAAAATTTTCACATTTTGCAAGATATTTTAGGATGAAATTGGAGGCGACCATAACAGTGGGCAGGAGGCTGCCATCCAAGATGGCCGCCATTAAAAGTTAACACGACTTTGGAGAGTGTGCAAAGCCATAAATCGTTTTTAGGCTTCTTTTCTGATAAAAGTTTTAATATAAGATATTTTCTAAAATAAAATCATCAAATTTGCTCATAGCTTACAAATTATGAACCGAAACCCAAAATATGCAAATTAGCTGGATTGGTTTTTGCATATCTCATCAAATCCAAAAAAATTATTTTCAGCAAGCAGTTGTTAAAAACTAGGTATTGACAACAGTTTCTTCAAAGAAATACTGTATCGGTTTCAAAATTTCAAATATTTTAAGAAATGTTCTTGAGTCACGTGACTGGTGCAAAACCTAGTACAGTTTGTACAGAATGCAGTGAATTTTTTTTTACTCAAACTCAAGATCAAAAATATAATACTAATTGAATGATTAGCAGTAAGTAATACCTGATACATTGACTTACTTTGTAGTCTTTCGTCAGGAAATCGTACAGAACCATCTCGTAAATAGCTGGACTCAGCCTTACTTCTCCTCGAGGGATATATGGAGCAATGGCCTGGTAATACAAGTGTTCAAATAACATTCAAATTAATCTGATTGTTAACAGCCCGTTTCCAAATTACGCTCCATTGCTCACTTACAAACCTTCAAGTCGAGGGCAAGTGCTCATTTCTAATCCATTTACTGTATTTTGGAGAACATGACCTCGAGTTGGTAGTTTTGTTTGTGAGCATTGGATCGTAATACAGAAATGCCTATTTCTAACTATAGTTATCTCCTTTCCTAACAATTCATAAGGTTACCAGTGCTTATCTATGGTTTATGCTAAACCTTTTCAATGGTAGCCTTCAGTTGAAGTTAAAGCAAACCAGGTAAGGGATTCAGCTCTAGATGACATATGTTGGAAAACATTTTTTAGGTTAATATATCACCCTCGTGAAATAAAGTTTATTGTATTGTATTGTATTGTATTGTATTGTATTGTATTGTAAGACAACACACAGATCAATCTGACCAGAGCCAGAAGATTTCAAGGCAAACTGGTCAACCGTTTGTAACACTAACACAGACACTTAATCGCATCAGCAAAATCCATAACATAAGAAGAATCATAAACAAATGATACGAGTCTAAAGGCAACTTAAAACTATACGACTCAAGCAACTAAAATGCGAATGAAAAATTGCAAAAAACAGATATGAGAGGCTGCACACAACTGCAACCAAAAATAAAGTAAATTTTAGATTAACACCTTCTCCTTAACAAACCTGTAACTGATGTCTACGTGAGAATTTGTAAACCTCATCTTCCCACAACTTTTTTTCATCTCCAAGTACCTTTACGCACATGCTACGGAAGACAAAGCAGAATAATACAGAGTTAGAGGGGGGTATACCCCTAAGGGTTCCTGGGAATTTTAAAACAACATTATTTGAAGAGCATTAATAATAATAATAATAATAATAATAATAATAATAATAATAATAATAATAATAATAATAGGTTTTTATAGTGCCCATATCTAAAAAATTCAAAGACACTATTTACAGGATGTATAAAGTTAAAAATATAAATCAAAAAAGATCAATTAACAAATGACACAAAGCCCTATGAGCCACTTAGGCGCAAGGAGGATGACACGCTGAAGGTAACTTAAAATTCCAAGTAAGTAATGCCAGTACCATGAATTACCAGCTGGAAGATTCTAGGAGTTGCTAGATAACTATTACAATATTTTAGGAGATAGTCCACTAGGTTTTCAAAGAGGTTTTTAGATTATAACACTCAAAACATCAAAATTAATGACGAGGATACCTGGCAGCTTGAGCAAATTTTTCCTCATCCATCAATGACTTTAGAAATGTCCTGCCAATATCCTGAAAGTTTTGAAACACAACGTTTGACTTGGTATTCAAGCATTAATCCAAACAAATTCTATACCAGCATGAGCTAATCAAGAAAAACGGGAAGAAAATACTGAAGATGAAAACATTTTAAAACATGTAACATATTGTGGAAATATTTTTTTCAAGGCAAAAAATACATTTAAGATAAAGAGAGAGCAAATGAATACATTTCACCATGGCCATTCACAACACCAACGTCGAATGTGGTTTGTGCCTCCATCATCACTTCACAAGTGTCAAGGAATGGTTGACTGCTTAGCTCAGGAGACTTCAAGCGATCGTGACTAGTAACGTGTCACTACTGTGACGACAAAAGTACAGAGACAGAAAATTAATTCGTTTCCCCTGATTACTAGTGCTAGACTATTGACTGTTAGACATATATAGCATTATATCAGTTGTTAACCAACTGAACCCAAGGTGATGTTTGTAAAGTCAGCTGTGATATTATTACATGTATTTAAAATGGCATCCGCCAGCCAAGGAAATCATATTCTGTAACATTTTGAAAATGGTCTTCCAGTTGAGATTTCATGGTGGAAATGAGTTTAAGACCACTATTTTAATGTTCTTGCAACTGTTGAAGTGTAAAGTTTCATGTAATTGCTTTATGCAGGAACTGTCACAATTAATGTCAAAATGTGTGCTTATTAAATTCAACTGCATTAAAAACTGATTTTGAGCAACTTTTTACAGAACAGAAAAGTATGTACCGATGGTCTGTGGACACAGAACCTAAAAATATTATCCATAAAAGTTGAAATCCTACCGCTTGGATTTAATACAGAAGGTAAGATGAAGCCTGCTTTAATTTCCTGGCCGACGTTTATCTAAAAAAAGTATCTGTCAATTACACTATCTGCCCTTTTGTGACATTAATCATAAATGTTTAGCTTTATTAACTCAGCTTGGTTCAGAGTTAGTGCCTTTTCCTTTGATAACACAGTGCCAGAACAAACTGACACGCCTGGCTCTCTCACTAACATTTTCTTGGAGATTTGCTCGATTGGTCTAAACAAATTCGGCAAAGCTTTAAACCACAGTAAACGATACACGTGACATCAACAGGATGTAAAACACTATCACAAGAATTACCCTGTAGTTGTGTTTCTTGATCTCCTTGCTGTATTTTTCTGCATCTGCTAGAGCTTCCTGTTGATGGCAAATATTTTTCAGTTTTCAAGTAAAATACGCAAAGTAGGGTTCGCACAGATTATTTCAGTTAAAATACTATACAAATATACCACGACTGTTCCAGTTGGTCGTAATTTAACGAATTTCAAAGGGCGAGAAAAAAAGAGAATTTTTTCGGCCTCTATTTTAACCCAAAACATCAAGGAAAAATAAGTACGTTGGGCTTGCAGTCTAGCTTTTTTTGGACCTAAAATTTGATTGTTGTAAACTTTTTAACAACAACAACAGTTTTATTTATTAAATTACTCTGATTACAATTGAAGTCAGCCCTCGCAGTTAGTCTAGGACTATTCGAGGCGAGGGCAATAAAGAAGGAGAAAACTTGTATAAAAATTTCAAAATTTCAAACTTAAGCTTTTTAGTTTTCTTTATGACCGTAAGAAGCATGGATGGGGTATGAACTGTGTATATTAACAAACAGGAAACAGTCTCCAGCCAAGAAATATTCCATCATTATCAGCATTAGTGCATTTCAATTTAGTCTACTTGGAGCAAGATCAGGAATTGAAGCCTGCAACTGCAGTTTTGTACCTAATTTACATATTAATACTCATTTGCATGCTTTACAAACTTATTGGCAGTGAAAACAATTGTCACTAATAACATAAGTGTACACGAGTAGAAACACTTTGGGAAAAGCTATGGTTGGCATCCTTCTGCCTGCGGGAGATGATGGAGTAGCTGCTGTTTAGGTTCCCAGGTGAATGGCTGTGTAGTCAAATCGAAGAGTAGCAGTCTCTAATACAATTGGAGCTGATGAAGGAAGAGGCCTTCTGGGGTTATTGGGCTGTTTTCTGGCTCTCTCTCCAGACAGGTATGCAGTTCTCGTCTACTCTAATGTCCTCACTCCCTGTTTGACAGCAAGGTGCCAGGCCAAGTGATCATCCACACTGCTTCTCGCATACTAGTGGTGATGCTGCACAGTTACATGTACCACATAATTTTTTATTTGCTATGGTCAATATGAAACACAAATACTACTGTGTTAAAGTCTTAGGTTCGCACATTATGAAAAAAACCTTAAGGTGTCAGTGTAAAATCGCAAAGATTTCAAGATTTGAATTGGGAAGGGTTTCAGGATGACCTAGCCCATTGTATTTACCATGTTGCATCACACAAACAATATGGTATCGAGCTTTTGAAGTTCGTACAGTATGAAAAAGATGCTTTACAAGTGATAAAGAAAATATTACGAAGGTTTCAGGAGTAGAAAAGTTTCAGGATGATTTAGTACCTCGTATTTGCGGTGTTCCACTAACCAACTGATGTGATCATCAACGTCGCGTGGCTGTAGAAATGTACAAAACATACAGTTAACTCTTTACTAGAAAGAAAATATCCTATATATATTTATATAATAACCCAAGTGGTCTCCCATTTTGATTGGCTCTCGCCTATGATCTATTAGAGGACAGACACACGATTCACGTCACTATTACAAAGTTTTTCATGTTTTATAATATAAAACAAATAGATTCCACGCTTTTGTGCGTCTGTTCAGTAATAGTTCACAGAGGACGTCAAACTGTGGTAAGAACATCAGACTTGGCCGCCTCGTGTACCACTTTTTTGTTCTTACCACAGTTTGACGTCATCTGTTATCTATTACTGAACAGACGCACGCCAACATGGATTCTAGAAAGTCCCAGATTCAAACCTCAGCTCAGCCGAGTGTTTCAAGAACATTTGTGTGACCTTCTTTTCTGCCAAAGTTAACTCAGCCTTCCATTGTCCTGGGGTTATTAAAATGAGTACAAGCTTCTGCTGGGGGCTAATCTGTGATGGATTAGTGTACCGTCCAGGGGGAGTCACTGAGTTTTATCCACTTAACACTACAGAAACTGGAGATAAGCACCGGCTCCAATGGGTCACTTAGGCTTGAAAATGGATTCAGCTATATACATATTATGGTGGATATTGTACTGTAATACCTTTTGGAAACATGGCAGAGTACGTCTGAAAATATGTAGGAATCAATTTGAGAATATCCTGACTCGGTCATTATAAAGCAAAATTCCTTTGCAACATTAAACGTATCTCTCTAAGAAGAAAGTAAAGTGGCCTGGTTATGGAACTTAGCAAACTGCAAATGACATTACTATGCTGCTTTGTTCCATGTTGGGTGTATGGTCACGGTTATAATCTTGGTTGTAGTAAGATAATCCATAGTCTACTGGCCGTTTGCCAAACAAAGAAGGCCATCGAGTTTCACAAACAATCATCTCTACTAACTATGGTAAGAATGAGCAAACAGTAGTTAAAATACACTTTAACTTCAACAGAATTAACACAGATTTACAACAACACAAAGGGGGTGTATTTGAAAATAGATTTTCATTTTCATAAGAAAATTAAATCACCTCTGTTGGTAGAGCAACAGTGAATCTATTTCGGGTTCATGGGTTCGAATATGAGGGTCAGAGGTTTTTCTCTTTCTCCATGCGAACTTATTTCCTTTCTCTCCTCTTAAATGTGGACTGTTGTGCACAGGAGGAAAGGTATTTGAGAAAACGAAAAAAAAACCCAGATTGAAAAAGAAGAAAATAGCAACCATTTGGATAACCATCCGTGCCAAAAGCTCTAAATGCTAAGTTAACCCTTTCAGCCAAAGGTAATTTATCAACATCTAACTTCTCCTTACATACTTGGAACAAAATAATATATCTAATAATGAGAAATACGGAAATGATATGCGGAATAAGCTGTGAAAGTTGAAATGCCAACTTCTCCCACTCTCTTTATACAGGAAGTATGTAGCTCAGTTGGGAGAATTTACCAACACGTCAGCTGTTATGCTTGGGGCTTAAACGGTTAAATGAAATTAGAGTTCAAGCCAGTCAGGAAATGTCAAACGATGAAAATGCTCACCTTTGCAAGAACAATGTCCTTCGGACTGACAACGTAAAAAAGACTCTCCTCAGCAATGTTTTCTGCAATAAACAACTTCATGTCTGAATATCGGAAGACAAAGGGGGATTTATATCTTTTTATGAAGAAAGCGAATGCCAGCAAGTTTCAAGATCTTGTTCTTTAACTGTTTAAAGATCATGAACGCTTACCGGCATGTTATAACTTGTCAATTTAATATTACCTTTTTCACACAAAGACAAGAGTGTTTCCAATGCATGTGTTAATTTACTTGCAGATTTTTGGCGCATTATTTTGCCGCCATTCAAAAGAAAGAAATGAGTGAGAGATGAATACATGTTGTTCTGCGTCTTGCCTTTCATAACGCACGTCATTTGCCTAAAGTAATGTCTTGGCCTATCTTTCTTATTTTTTACGACGCTCAGCCGAAATTTATATACGTGGACACGTTTTGCGTTTCTTACGTTTTTGTCATCAAATATTCACCTACTGCAGGAACTGACTAAAAGCAATACTCCATTGTTGTTGAAAATGGTTCAAATGGTATTACAAATAAATACCAAAGCTTGTCGTCTTTTGTTATCTAAGCTCCACCTTTTACAGGAATAGAGCGATCTATGATGTGGCTTGGTCACCAACGTTCATCTGATACATAAATAAATGATGTTTCGACTTATCGCGCGCAACTGTTACTCACAGCCCAATTTTTCAATCAAATTTATACTTACAAAAATACATTACATAGCTACTTCATATCGTTTTTGTTTAGGTCACTGTACAACCATTTACGTTGGCAAAAGTAGTTATCGAATTAACATTTTGTTGCAAGGTTCGGCATGTTTACAATTAAAGCCATTTAAAACCGGTTCACTTTGACTTTAAAGTTTTTATTTAAAGTCGAAAACCGAAAACGTCTTTAGCACACATGACCTTAACGTTAATGTAATAAATAAATGTAGTTGTTTTCATATTTAAGTTTTAATTCAGTAACTGGTTTAGTTACAGAATACTTTAACCTAACTTTTCTTTGCTCCATTAACTAACTTACTAACGATGAAAAACGCTTTTACTGACTGTTCTACGTTTGTTTTTAAAGGAAATTTTGGTCTGAATTACACTCTTATTAGCTCGTGTTCGTATGAGTGGCTAAACCTTGACCACACAATGCATGGTCAGTGCAAACACTTGTCTTGATTGCAGAAACAGTTTCCACCCAATGAATACAATCGTGATGATGGGAGAGGTCTGGTAATACAACCAAGACATGCTACATTGCAAAATGGCCACACAAACAAGTTAGCATAATCCAGGAAAATACCAAGTTTATAACTGCTGATAAAGACACCAACCAAACAAGAGTTGTCTTTGAGACCAAGAATGTTTTTAAGGTATTAAGGAGTCTTACCCCCTTGAAATTCTCCCAGAGTTTCAACATGTCCCGCTGGTAAACACAAATTTAATGAAAATTGAGACACAGCTAAAAAGCAAGATAGAGACTAGCAGAACTTTTTCTAAACTTGCTTCTATCAAAGAGAATATATGCCATGCATTTCAAATCAAAGTTGTTTTCATCTCACACGAAAAACTGTTATTTATCTCTCAAACAGGACCGGCTGCAAAAGTTACTCTTAAACAAATTTTGTACGGATGCATTTGTAGGGAATGAAATTAAATCCGTAAGCTCCAGTTGTGATGTTATTGATTCCTAAGGTTAAAGTTATAGTAATATGTTTTGATTTTAAACAAAAGGTAAATTAGGAAACATCAAGATCCTGTGGATTATAAGGATCTTTATATTAGACAACTGAAGTACTCATTGCTGATTAAATTAAATTAGGTAAAAACAAATATAATTAAGATTAAGCAAACCAAAAGAAATTCCTAAATTCATGTTCAATAACAGCATCAAGTATCTTTTAAAAGTAATGTGAAAAAACACTTTGTAGTTTTTAATTTAAAAAGTATCGTTTACTTAATACTAATAAAGCCCTATTTTAACAAGTTATTTTAAATTGTAATGGAAATTAATCAATAACTTTTAATTTTTATAATGGCATTTAGGGTTTATATATAACTATCAAACAAAATTAATATTCGATTTATGAAGTTATATAATATGAAGTATATAATGATATATGCTTTAAAATGACGTGTTATGATATGATACGATACATATGATATAATATGACGTGATCTATGATGCAAATGTTTCAAAGCCAATCGAATTATTGACATGGTTATTTACCAAGATGATAGTCATCACATCTGAAGTGTTCAAACCCCTTGATTGACAGCGCATCTGCAGAAACTTCCTCGTAGTCTTGTAGGCCATTTGGTGTCACAATTCTTAATTGTGGCCTTTGAGCTTCCTTACTCTTGAAAAAGTTAACAATGTTGTTATACTTCATTTTAAATCAAAAATGTAACAGTGAATGATTAGTAACACACTTACAAAAACTATGCAGCAGAATAAAACTTAAACTGAAGGTTCCGAAAAAATAAAACGAAGACAAATATGAAGAGGAAGTGGAAGAGGAAGAGGAGGAGGAAGTGGAAGAGCAAGAGGAGGAGGAAGTGGAAGAGGAAGTGGAAGAGGAAGTGGAAGTGGAAGTGGAAGAGGAAGTGAAAGAGGAAGTGGAAGAGGAAGTGGAAGTGGAAGTGGAAGAGGAAAAAGAAGAGGAAGTGGAAGAGGAAAAAGAAGAGGAAGAGAAAGAGAAAGAAGAAGAGAAAAAAGAGAAAGGGGAAACGAAGAAAGAGGAAGAGGAAAAAAAAGAAAGAAGAGGATGAGAAACAGAAAAAAGAGGAAGAAAAGAGAAAGGAGAGGAAGAGAAAAAGGAGGAAGTAGAAGAGGAAGAAGATTTTTTGGAGAATGAGAAGGAAGAAGACGAATCGTTTAAGGAAAAATAAAACTATAGAAGACTCTTTCACGCTAACTTTCACACAATTTCTTCACACGCCCACCTTTTTCCCTTTCTGATCCTCGATGTTTGTGATGTATGAGAGGAGGACCTGAAACAGTTTTACCCTGTGTTAGCTATAAGAGTATATCTGGAATAAATCCAACAGAATTCTTTTTAGCAATTAGGGAGAAATAAGGTCAACTAAAGTAAACTTGGAGAACTTAACTTACTTCAATATTTCTTGTAATAACTTAGAAGCATCTGACCAACCCGCATTTAGCAGAGCTATTCGGGGTGTGTGGACAAAACTTAACAAAATCAATATTTTTTCCTCAGTTTTGAACAGTTCTGTAGTACTCTCAAACATACCATGTCCATTCTAGCTTTCTCTTCTACGCAATAATGTTTGAGGTCTAAATCTTAATTTAGAAAATTATTTCTACGAATTCGATTTTCATATCAATACGGTATAACTGCAATAACAGAAACAAATATTATAAATTCATATGCGACTGCAGCGTCCCTTATAAATATTCCAGGGTACAAATTTGAATACGACCTTACACCTCTATCCTCTGAAGGTGTAGGACTATTCATCGATGAAAATTTCAACTATAGAATAATTTAAAAAACATCAAGTGACGCTTTTCAAGATCTGTGGTTTGAGATACTTTTTCACAAAAAGAAAAATGTCATTGTAATATATCGTCAACATAATTTACCACTCGTTTTCATGGATGGCGTGATAGGCTGAATGTCTGAACTAGCTCGACCAAATGATGATGACATTATTTATCACGCAAAACCATGGCGAAATTTATAAATTTATACGTGTAAATAACACGTCTATATATATATTTCGTAGAAATCTAGTCAATATCTATTGCAAATGCTGTAATTTGATTGGCGACCC
Source organism: Palythoa caribaeorum (assembly GCA_026546465.2). Taxonomy (NCBI): domain Eukaryota; kingdom Metazoa; phylum Cnidaria; class Anthozoa; order Zoantharia; family Sphenopidae; genus Palythoa; species Palythoa caribaeorum. The sequence goes on along the minus strand of JAOCNB020030598.1, from coordinate 2,919 downwards.
ACAATCAATATCTACCAGGTGACAGATAGTGTCTGCGAAATCCAATATGGCGTCTGTATACAATTCTCGATTTTCAGTAATTACTTATGACGATGTGAAGCTTCTAATTGACAAAACAGTTCCAGATAAAACAAAGGCTGCCACAAAATACAGTGTAAAATGTTTTGAAGGTAAAAAAGATTTTCTTTTAACAATTTAATTATAACAAGTTTTACTTGACAGACTTCCGAGCATACCTGAACGAGAATACTGTCTATCATTAACATTCATTGAACACTAAATAAGTTAAAACTTTATTTAACAAAAAGTTGTTTTTCTCTTGTTTATTCTCCAGAGATTTCCTAAAACAATTAGAATACACGTTCTCAATTTCTATTGACATTTGAAAGAAATTGTGAGCTTGTATTCTAATTGTTTAAATATGTATATACAGAAACATCTTTCCACCTAGTGGAAGAGGTTATAAAACCAGATTGGACTTCATTGGCATCGTAAGAAAATATAACAGCTAAATTGGTGCTTCCATTAAGACCAATCCTCCTTTAATCAGCAAAGAGTAGGGTAGTGATCCTGGTTGTGGTCTGTCTATTTCTGCTTAATGGACAATCTAAGATCCTCAGCTGTTGATCCTGTATTTGCATGTAAAGCGCATTTGAGCATATCTGGATAGAAAATGCTTCATATAAATAATGAGAAATTATTCACCGAAGTGGAGGTGAATAGTGTAATTTATTCTACTCTTTTTTCATCCTTTAATGGTTTTACTTCTAAAACTGTGGGGACTATGCTAGGAGTTATTGAATCAGAAAGAAAGAAAAAAAACGATATTGCTTCTCACATCTTTGTTCTACACGTTTCACATTCACAATAAACACAGCTGTTACTTACCAGGTCATTCTTTAAGTTTGCAATTCCTGCTATGTAGTAATCAGTCTTAAACATGGACACTGAAATTCGCAAATTCTATCAATTAGTAAACATACGGAAAAAGCGTACTGCTCCTTTAAAACTAGAAAAAGGGGAAAGGGGGAGTCACCAGCTAGGTTGGTGTAGTGGCCAGTATTTGTGCCTCCCATCTCTATGATCTGGGATCGAATCCTCCACGGGCTCTGCACGTAGGCTGAGAATTATTGATCTCAATCTGACTCCGAGGGGTTTTCCCCCAGGTACTCCGGCTTTCCTCCCTCAGCAAAATCAATTTTCACCCCAGGATCTTAGCCATCAACAATTTAACTAGCTTTTCACTCTTGAACTCATAATCTAATTGTTAAGTATTGTATTGTATTAAACATCAGTCTCTGGCTAGGAAAAACAGCAAACAAGTTCCTTGGCAAATGACGATCGAAACTAAACTAAGGTTTATTGTGTCTTTTCACAGGTGGTGTAGTGAAAGAAATGCACAATATTCAGAACACTGAGTAATATGATCAGTAAAAGTTTGCCAACATTATCCAAACCACATGAATTTATTATTTTAACTCTCTTAGAAACTCGCAAATTAAAATGCTGCCACTGCATCCTAATGACTGCCATTCATCAAAACATTGCGTGAAGTGACAAAAAAATAGAATATTAAAGTCTGAATTCAAAATGTGAAAATCCTGCAAGAAAGTATGGAAAATTTGGTTTTAAAGATGAAAAAACACAAGTATTAAGTAATTACACTATTGTAACGATGTTTTTAGATTCAAATGAGCTCGAATTTCTGTAACAAGTGAATGTCCTGCCTTATAAACGAAATTCACATGGAGTGCAAAGTGTTCGTTTAAAATACCATCCAATCACAATTCATTATTTTAAATTATGCGCATGTGAGATAATTCTCTTCACCCTTTACTACTCTGACCACAGGAGGCGGCGTCTAAATATAGTTTAAGTCAACTTATAAGGCGGGATATTCATTTTGAGGGTAATTCTCTTCACCCTTTACTACTCTGACCACAGGAGGCGGCGTCTAAATATAGATTAAGTCAGCTTATAAGACGGCACATTCACTTTAAGGGTTATTCTCTTCACCCTTTACTACTCTGACCACAGGAGGCGGCATCTAAATATAGATTAAGTCAGCTTATAAGGCGGGACATTCACTTTAAGGGTTATTCTCTTTACCCTTTACTACTCTGACCACAGGAGGCGCATCTAAATATAGATTAAGTCAGCTTATAAGGCGGACAGTCACTTTAAGGATAATTCTCTTCATACTTTACTACTCTGATCACAGGAGGCGGCGTCTAAATATAGATTAGGTCTGTCTACAAGGCGGGACATTCATTATAAGCATAATTCTCTTCACCCTTTACTATTCCGGCCATAGGAAGACACGTCTAAATATAGATTAGGCCTGTCTATAAGGTGCGACGTTCAATTAATTTCAAGGTTAATTCTACTCCCCCTTTACTACTCTAACGACAGGAGGCGGCAATAAAGCAATTAAGTCTGCCTATTAGGTGGGGCATTCATTTTAAAGTTATTCTCCTCACCCTTTACTAGCTCAGAACACAGGAAGAGGCACCCGAAAACATTGACTAGGTCTGTCTATTAGGTGGGACATTCACTTAAAGGATAATTCTCTTCACACTTTACTATTCCGACCGTAGGACGAGGCGTCTAAATATTGATCAAGTCTCCCTATAAGGCGGGGCATTCACTTTAACAGTGTAATGTTCTTAAGCATTCTCACCAATTTCAACATAACGAGGAGGTAAATCTCGCACTTCATGGAACCTCTCTTTGACAACACACACCTGTTGATTTTAAATACTTATCAGCCAACAAGTTATCAATAATAAGCACAGAGATTCTGCAGAGGTGGGGAAGGGGGAAAGAGGGAGGGAGCTGGAGGGGTTTGGGGGCCCCCCCCCCCCCCGGGGGGGGGCGGCGGGGGGGGGGGGGGTTCGTTGGACCCCTCCCCAAGATTTT
>JAOCNB020030496.1:0-12697 GCA_026546465.2 Palythoa caribaeorum | reverse complement strand
GGAAGTGCTCCCTTAAACTGTAACGGATTGGAATGCTTAAAAGGGGAAGTGCTCCCTTAAACTGTAACGGATTGGAATGCTTAAAAGGGGAAGTGCTCCCTTAAACTGTAACGGATTGGAACGCTTAAAAGGGGAAGTACTCCCTTAAACTGTAACAGATTGGAACGCTTAAAAGGGAAAGTGCTTCCTTAAACTGTAACGGATTACAACACGAAGAGGGGGGAATGCTTTTTTAAACTGCGGTAGCCGATTGGAACAATCGTAAAACAAAATTCGCTTCATGGGCGCTTTAAACGTCCAGAACTAAAAGAAACAATCAAACAGTAAAAACAATTCAATTGTACATTTTTATTAACATGCAACAACTATGTTCCAAATGTCTTTAAGTTACACAAATGTTTTTTTTTTCTATGTATAACCTGTAGAAAAAAGAGCTTGAAAATCTAATACAAATATTTTTGTAATCTTAAACAAACTTACGAAAGAAAAACTAAGATAAAACAAATCTTATTGTCTAGTTCAAATCAACAAAAGTCGGCACGATTGAGAAAAAGTTCAAAAGTTTAACAGCTAAAGGAGCTGAATAACTTACACTAATTTATACCCTTTATGCTTATCCAAGTAAACTAAAACGATATGGGTGGTAAATGTTAAGACAAGAAATGTTAACAGGATGATAATAATTGCTAGAGTTACTTTCCCAGACGGTGTATCGTACCAAAACAGAGGAACTGTGTACGTGCCTATCCATATCTTATTTGACTCCACTGAAATGTAAAAAGCAAACAAGATTTTAAAAGAGAGACTTGACGAGAATATTCATTAGGAAAAAAATCTTGCCCAGAGTCAGGGCTCTGCATAACAAGTAAATCACTTGCAAATGCCAGTAAAATTTTCCGCTGGCGAGTAAATAATAAAGTTCTGATATTTTTATTTGTCGCTAAAAATATTCGACTAGTTGCTCAATAAAGTTAGATTCGTCACAGATTCCGTCAGTGTTTTGCTCTCGATCGATTCCCGTGGATGGTGCGTGATTTCAAAGTGAATATTCTACAGTTTTTCATGTTTAGGTTTGCTTTTTGAGTTTTGTTGTGAGTAAAAAGTTGTCGAGGACTGGACATCATTTCACTGTTAAATTTTAGAAATATATTTTTTCATGTTGAATTAAGAGTTAATAGTTGTGCAGAAAAGATGTTCCGACAATATAATTATGGCTACTAAATTGCTATGACTGGCTAGTAAATTTTTCCTCACACTAGCCAAATAATACTAAAATTTTTAACCTGTGTGGAGCCCTGTTTTTTTAGGTAGATTTTCACATTTCAAAACCTCAACTTACACACAAGAAAATATGGTATTTATGGTAAAGTTTTAAAAATGCCAAATGTAATATAGTGTTGAACTCCTATTTTCAATAAATTCATTCTCTGTAAATACAATACATTAAATTGAGATTTTAAGATGTGAAAAGAAAATTAATTCCACAACAGTGAAACACTACAGTAACTTTGTTTTGAGTTAATATAAACTACTGTAAATGACTACAAGATTGAAGACTTAAATCCTAATATTTTAAACATAAGTTATTGGAACATTTCTAATTTCCAGAGTTACTGACGAGCTTAAATATGAGTTTTTGGAGTTGCAAATAGCCACATCATAACAAATATTTGATAAAATTGCACAGTCACACATTTTGTAGCCAACCAAGAGAGAGTTCCATACATAATGATGACAGAAAATGACTGTAATTAATAATTACAGTTCTTCCTTACAACAATAAGTTGTATAATAATTATTGTTTATTAATCGATTTTATAAATCGTTATCATGAACTTGAGGCAGTGGGATTTGTATCTGTACTACCATATGACTTTTCCCCTGGTTCCTGAGTTGTAGTTCCATTGCTCGTCGATGATGTTGGCTGAGTGACTATTGGTGTTTCATCCTCTTCCTTAAAGTCGTCATATGCAGCATACTCTTCCCACTGCTCATCAGGATTGGGCTTGCACTTGCCGCAACAGAAATTGAAACAGCAACAGCAGCAGCAGCATAGATAGCAGCCAGTAATAATGCCACAAAATATAAACAATGCCTACATGTTTAACAACAAGAAACAAAATAAGCTGTTAAATATAATTACTATTCCATCAAACTGTATCTATGCAATATTATTTCAAGCAAACAGTTTTCAGGCATTGCCAGATTAGAGAACTAAGTTACAATGACTCCAAACTAAAAAGCACACAGTAGAAATGGGCCACTCCATCCTGTGAGATTCTTCCGAAGTGTTTTGCACAAATGGGAATTGGAATCAGAGCTTGACACTCACGGTAGCCAGCCAGCGACAGACTAGTAATAATTCAGTTTTGGCTAGTAGGATTTTTATTACCACTAGCCACTTTGGCTAGTAAACAAAATGAAATTGATCGAACTAGTTTCTGTTTTTCTAAAGGAAGACATCTCAGAATTTCATTGTGGACATATCAGGTTACCAGGCAAGTGCTGTTCAGCTTGTCTGAAAATTTAACATTGTTTATTTTTCATTGTATAGCACGTAATAGGTTTACTGAACATGTTATTATGTTGAAAGAAATATTTGACAAACAAGACAGCATTTTCTGAAACCACACATCGATGCTCTTTTTTTACAAGATTAGTAGAACAAAACATGGCCAAGCCAACATCAATGTTTGGCTAGTAAATAGCTGTTATGGCTAGTAAGTTGTTACTAGACTGTTATGGCTAGTAACATTTAAGTTGTCACTAGCCACTAGACTAGAAGGTTAAAAAGCTAGTGTCGAGTCTTGGGAATGACAAATTCATTCTTGAATTGTGGGAAATGAATATTTCTGGGAAATGGCACTAAACCAAGATGATCATTTGCATCCAATTCACAAATATTTAAACATTATTCTCAAACTACAAGCTAAACCCTTTTACAAGTCTAGTGGCACACTGAGCTACTCTTTTGTTTCTGTAGTGTTTAATGGATGAGAGTCATTGACTCAGCCTGGACAGGGCACTAATCCAACGCAAGTTAAGCCCCAGCAGAAGCTGTACTATTATTACTTAACTGAATTCATCCGTAAAAAGAGTTTTTTTAGACAATTATTATAGATGTCAACCAAATGTGTGGTTTTATCAAACTCTTTTATTGCCTCAACCAAAAGGCTTGGCTTAGTCCTGTTTTAGATGATAGATTATGGATGTTGTCACATCAAAAATATTTTAACAACAACATCAATTTACTGTACCCCTATTCTTACTCCCTACATTTTTTCTTGTGGAAAAAAAATTTAAATATCTTGGGGCACCAGCTTCCAAAAATAACTTGAAAGCTAAAAATGCTTGGAAGTTGGATTGCATTATGAGACTGAAAACTGGTTTTCAGTCGGAGCTAATTTACAAGAGTAACAGCTTATTTTCATTATTTTTGGAAGTTAAAAAAGAAATTTTTTTCTTATTCCATGATTTTCAAGGACAACAACCAAAATTCAAGGACTTTCCAGGGCCTGGATTTCTTTCCGCTAATTCCAGGACTTTCCAGGATTTTCAAGGGCCGTGGCAACTTTAATTAACCCTGTAAAACTCAACAGAAACACAAGTTACATTGTTTTACTGCCTTGCTAAAGCAACCATTAATTTTTACAACAACTTAAACTTGTGCAAAAATGTTATGATATACATATAAAGGAATACAACAGTAACTAAGTTTTTTATTGAACATCTCACCTTACACCAGCCACTGTTCAGTCTGAAATACAACTGGACATTCTGAAACAAGATTTTAAAAAAAACCCAAAATCATTGATTATGATTTTTTATGGCATTTAATGATAAACAGACAAGTACAGGAAATTACACAATCTCAATGTAGGTCTGAATGATATTTTGAAAGTTCTCAAAATAATTTTAACTTGAAAGTTCTCAAAACTGGATTAGCTTCAAGGTCAAATATTTGAGTTCTTTTAAAACATCATGAGTCTTGGTTTTCAAATTGTACTACAAGATCATGATCAGGTGATTTTTTTGTTTATAATACATTTAATATTAAAAATTTCTCAAGGAAAGATTTGTCCATCTAAAATGCTTCAATTAATTATGCACACATCTTCTGACCTGCAATGAAAAATGCTATTCTCCTTTCCGGATTGAATATTAATCTTTTTGTGCTTTCATGTTGTTGCTTTTATTTTATAAATATTTCATTAAAAATGGCTAGAAAAATGTGTCATCTTTGTTTTGATATTCCTGGGCCTGATCATAATAATTATTTTATGTGAACTTAACTGGAGCTCTACAGAATACATTATTAATGATACAATTTGACCCCTCTTGTCTAATCATAATTAATTGTAAAGTTTTGCAAAGTGTATTATAATAAAATGTAATTGTAATGAGTATATTCCTTTAATCTACAGTACTGCTGGAAAAAATGAAGTCATATTTTTAAATGTTGGACTATAAGAAAGATTATTATTCAAGGACATTATAATAAATAAAATATAGAAGGCAGGTTAAATAAGTCAAACTTTTAACTTTGGTAAGTATATTTTAAAATTATCTGCTAGATTTTCAAAACAGCACAAGATGAATTTAAAGTAAAATAAACAGGTGCATAATGTTTGAAAGTTCTTGTGTATTTTTTAACAAGTGTTCAATATTGGAAACCTAAGGACAAAACACAAAATGTTATCATTTTCAAGGACAAAGAATGATGAACTAGATTGTGATATGAGTCAATAAGGGTACAGAATTTTTACCATTAATCTTGAAAAAATAATTTAATTTAAAACCTCTACTATTTAGTGGCAAAGCAGGTAGCAGAAAAGAGTTTATATTAAGCAGACTACGGATAACCAATTGAAAATAGTTCATAATTATTTTGTGTGTCTGTCACTCTGTCATTATATAATAACCCAAGTTATTCTCCCATTTTGACTGGTTCTCGCCTATGATCTATTAGAGGGCAGAAGCAAGATTGATGTCACTATTACAAAGTTTAATTTTTTTATTATATAGAACAACTAGATTCCATGTTGCTTTGCCTCTATTCAGTAATAGATCACAGATGATGTCAAAATGTGGTAAGAACAAAAATGTGGCAAGTATTTACCAATGATACAGTAATTTTGAAACTGGTCTAAAATACACGCAAGACCAAAATTATTTTTTTAAATTTTTTTAAAGAAACTGTATTTGGTAGTTAACATCTACATACAGACAGGCAATGTTTAATATGGAAATAAAAATATCTAACAGTTTTACTATTATAAACCTGGAGAAACATAAAACTTTAAAAATTGAATTACAAAAATAATTATTAATATTCACAATTCACTAAACAGATGTAGAATTTTTCTTTTAATTTAAGGTCTGAACATGGCACAATACTGACTTGACCATACAAAGTTAAAAATTTGAAGGACTGTATTGAAGCAAACCAACAATAATATTTTTAAATGACACCTAATATAAAATGTCCACAGCAGTTCTAATCACTTTCTTCTTCGATGGAAACAGTAAAATTTACAACTTTTAAGTTTGGCAGTGTATTTGCCAATTCACCAATAAGCGTATGCACTGAACTATCTATAATAACTCCATTGAGATCAAGAGACAAGAGTGCACTTTGTGGGCATGTCATAAGGACACTAATAATTTCAAGGGCTCCCTCATTCTGAATCAAATTATGGCCAATCTTCAAGGCCTTTAGCATTGTATTTGTCTTCAGTGACTCTGCGATATAATGTGCCCCTACCATGGTGATAAAATTGCCGCAAGCTACAATTTCCATCAAGCTTTTGTTTGCCTTTATAATGTGTCCCAGAAACTGCATACCTGAGTCATACATGTAGTTCCAAGAGATATCTAGAAATTTCAAAGTTTCAGTACTTATAAGGCCTAAAGACATTGCCGATATTCCAGTGTCACTAAGGAAATTGTTACTAAGGTGTAAATTTTCAAGACAAATTCTGTTCTGTAATGCAAGACTCATTTTCTCTGCAAAACTATCCATTAAAAGATTATGACTCAAATTTAGTGTCTTGAGAACAGAGTTGCTTTCCAGTGACTGTACTAAAGGAATAATGTTTTCATCCACAAGCTCATTTCTTGCAAGACTAAGTGACTCCAGGGTCTGATTTACTTGCAACAATTCAGCAATGGCCTCAACAGTCCGTGAGCCAAGACTATTGTCTGACAAGTTTAATTCTTGAACTGAATGATTCATCATCAACCCTTTGGCAATAGCCTGTCCACTTTCATCTCCAAGGTTACTACCGCTAAGAACAAGCGTTGAAGTATTCATGCCAGGGAAAAATTTGATAATCTGCAAAGTTTGATCTGCATCAAGGTGCCACTCACTCATGACTAACTCTGAATTATTTTGATTCTTTTCAAAATAGAGAACAGGATCTGTGATTTCTACGACAGGTTTGTTTCTTTTCAAACAATCTTTTTCCTCCCCTGCTTCTGGTATTAATTTATCAGAAGAAAGCACCTTACTCTTCATGGCCTGAAGTAAATGTATACGATTAGCTACACGTGGAAATTTATCATAAACTGACGATTTCATTTTGTTGGCACTGCTTCTATCTATAGAGTTTGAAAACCTTGTTGTGTCATACCATCTCTGATCAATGACAGATTTTCTATCCATGATTTATGTGAAGATTAAGCTCAAGCATAAAACTGGCCTACACAATATTAAAAAAAAATTACTCGCTCAAAAGAAGAAGTTAATTTTAAAACGATCGTCACCAGAATTCACATTTTAGGTCCTTATCATATCTTTAAATATAATATGTTATAGCATTCTAGCCACATTTGCAAGAAGTACCACAAGAATCACCATTGGTCCAGCATAATACCCAACTCCTATTCATTTTATTGTTCTTTCAAAACTTAGTTAATAATTACTAACATCATTGTTCTTATGCCCTAAATTAATCAATTAAAATAAATTTAATAAAACATTTTATAATGATCAAAACAAAAACTTTTTAAACAGAAGTTTCTTTTAATGAATAATATATTTTGACAAACAACAAAATTAGCTATCAATAAGTAAACCTTTTTTCAAAAATATTTGAACAAAATGATGTTATTAATGTTTTTTTCACTCTTTTGAGTGGAATGCACTTGTTTTTACTACTGATGTCATCAAAATTAACACTATTTAAAATGTCTCCAATATAAACCTTTTATTTTTGAAAAACACTTTTAAAGCTATTAATTAGAATCTTTTAAAACTATTTTTCTGACAGACCATTCCAAACGATTGGCAACTGCACCTGTACTATAACAACAATTATCATTACATTGCTCACTAGTGTTTAGATAACAGAACTTTTTTTCTGACTCTACAGTAAAATAAGAAATAAACATGTTTTAAAACATTTGGCATTGTTTAAAAATTTGATAAAACATTCAAGTATAAAAAAGAAATAGTTTTTTACTCTATAGCTTTACAGTCAAATATTATGAGTTTTAATATTTAATTATCGGAAGAGCAAAATATTGTGATTGTCAGTAGTCAGATTAATTATTCTCAAAAAACAAAGGCCGAGGCAAATAATAAATTTGCGAGTAACTGTCAAATCACAATATTTTACAATTACCAAGTCTAATAATTGTTTCAGTGTTCCCATTAACGTGCCACCATGTGTATTTGACACAAGAAAATATGAAAATGACACACCACTTTCGTCCTTCTTGCGTCCCTGGGATGCATAAAAAAATCACTTGGCACGTGGTCAAGGGAGATGGAGAGCCTGGGGACCCCCAAATTTTGAAAATGACCCTCCACTTTGGGACACTGGGGTTCCCAGGGTTCCATTATTTTCAGAAGTAATGGGAACACTGTGCTTTATCATTCAGTCACTGAATCTACTTTTTCTGGGAAGGGACAGCACACGATAAGTGCTCATTGTCTAAGAATCATAGTTGGTTTTTTTCATCTAACATTAAGAAAATTTGATAATTTTTGCAGCTAAAATCCACCTGAAGGTAATGCAAATGAGCAATGTAATATTTTCAGGCAGTTATCTATAGGTCATGTAGTCGGTCCGGTACAAATGAGAAAGAAGTAAAATTTCCATCAAATGATAAGTGTTATTATTATTATTATTATCTTTATCATCATCATCATTATCGTTATCATTAACATTATTATCAAGATCATTATTATCGTCACCATTATTATTACTAATATCGTTTTCATTATCACTATCAACATTATTATTATCATTATTATTATCATCAATAAATCATTATTATCATTATCCTTATCACCATTATTATTATCATTTTGTTATCATTGTTGTGCTAAATTTGAATTCACAAAAAAAAGTTTATAGACATACCTCATCTCCAAACTGTTCAGCAATATAAAGTCCCATTGAGCCATACTGGTCATAAATCTCTCGTTTACTAGGATCTGATAATATACTATGGGCATGGTTGATGTCTTTGAACTGAAATACATAAGAAAACATGAAAATGAGATTTTGCTCACAAGAAAATGCAAAATAAGCTAAGCAAAATCCATTTGCAAGCCTAAGCAGCCTATTGGAGCTCATGCTTCCCTCTAGTTTCTGTAGTGTTAAGCGGATGACAGTCATTGACTGCCCCTCAATGGGACACTAATCCATCGCAGGTTAGCCCCCAGCATACTCATTTTACCGACCTCAGAAGGATGGAAAGCTAAGTCAACTTTGGCAAAAAGAAGATCATACAAATGTTTAACACTCATGTAATGGCACCATTGCTGCATAAATCAATTTATTTTAACTTATTTATTTTATTTCCCACGCTTACTTTTGTTTTCTTTTTCACACGATTTTCTTTAGTTTTGTGCAAGCTTTTTCATTTTTCTAATCAGTTTGAAATAGCTCGGCTCTTCATGAGCATCACAAATTTGTCTCGTCGTTATTAAACAAGAAATGTTGTGAAAGTTTTTACTTTTAATGTTTATTTTCTCTTTAAGTTTTGCTTGCTACTATATCAGTTTACATTTTATTTGTCAATTAGCGTTTCGAATGCCTTATAACTTGTTCATCATAAGGACTTTATTCTTTAGGTATTTTAAAGAATAAACAGTTGTCAGAAAAAATTGGGATATGCCCTGAGCAGGAATCAAACCCATGTCTCCCTGTATTCTAGTCAGGAGTGCTAACCACTGCACCATCAGGGACCACCACGCTGGTAATGCAGCAGATGTGATTGTGTGGCTAGCACATGAGTATCCCTGTATTCTAGTCAGGAGTGTTAACCACTACACTATCAGGGACCACCACGCTGGCAATGCAGCAGATGTGATTGAGTGGCTAGCACATGAGTATCCCTGTATTCTAGTCAGGAATGCTAACCACTACATCAGCAGGGACCACCACGCTGGTAACGTAGCAGTTTCATGATTAGTTGAGTTGATTAACGCATGATGATTCTTGGGCCCAATTTTTCTGAAGTACAAGTGTTAACTGTAGTGTGTCGCACCTCATATAAGGCTCAGATCAACTGAATAATACCAACTTGAGGATATATGAAAAATTAATGACAGTACGTCTCGGCCCAAGCCTATATATCTAAACATATATATTTGTATGTTGTTCAGTAGTATGAAACAAAGAATTAACAGTTGTCAGAAAAAATTGGTATATCCCGACATATGTTTGTATATAGGCTTGGGCCAAGCCATACTGTTGTTTCATATATATATATATATATATATATTAATTTTCATATGTATAGGAACCCTCAAAGTGTCCCATTCGATGCATAAATACAAAGCATGGAAATGGATAGAAATAATCTGTTTAAACAACTAAATATCCATAAAAATACTTATCCGATGAAAGATTTTAAAATTTTAGTAGCTTTCTTCCTTAAGTGCTTACAAGATACTAATCTAATATTCGGGGAGTCCTGAATATTCATCAACTTGCCAATTACACTTACACCTGCTTATAATCTTTCTTTTCTTTCCTTTACTTCCATTCCTTTCCTTCTCTTCTCTTCTCTAACCCTATTGTACCCTTCCTTCCTTTCTTCCTTCCATCCATCCTTCTGGCCAACTGTCTCGATTAGCCCTTTACAGGTTTTTTTGCAGGTGGCCTCAGTTTACTTATTAATTTGTAATTTATTTTCCTAGATATTAATCCTGTATCTTGTAATATTGAGCAAAACAAAAAATACGTGTTTTATAATTATTGTTATTATTTACTGCCCTTATTATTACTATTATTAAAGACATATTTCAGAGCAACTTCACAATGCAGTTAATTGATCAGCTGTGTGCTTGATACACATACCTTACCACTCAAGTAACTGTGTGATACAGTCCCTGTGTCAATTCAATTTAATGATCTTGCTCGCCATATGAGATCCCTAGTTCAATGTTAGAGCATCTGACTAGTGTCCAGAAGGTTATGGATTTGATTCCCATCAGGGACTCAGTTTTTTCTGTGTTCCTTGTCTCAGTGTGTTTCATAATTGAATGTTGAGTAACAGATAATTTATTTGCCTACCTTTTCAGTGGCCTCTGGATTGTTGGGATTCTTATCTGGATGGTGCTTCAAAGCCATCTACAATGTTTAAAAATAGATAGTAACACCAATGACATCACAAACTGGAGTACAGACTAGGTTATTCCAATGTGCAAATACAAATTATTAAAGTTATTAGCCTGTTATGAAATGTCAAAACATTTTGACACTTTCAGAGCTCGACATTAGCAAACAAGTGGTCTAAAGAATTAAACTCAAGCTGCTGTTACACCTTGAAACTTTTATCTGAAACTTGTGTGCAATGACAATGCCAGACTAGTTTCACCAGGTAATATTACAGTCTTGTTTTTATCACCACTGCAAACTTTGTAACTGTTGCAGAAGTAGAATGTGGTCCTAATTTTCGTGAAACTTGTTCAAAAAAGTTTCACAAAACCAAAATGTTACACGGTACAATGCCTGCTGAAACTTGTTTTGCCTCATTGTTGCACACAAGTTTCAGCTAAAAATTTCAACATGTAACAGCAGCTTAAGTCACACTTAGATGTGAATGATGATGTTCTCACAATGTGAACTGGTCACTCGCAACAAGTTAGTGAAGCAGTAATGTTCTTTTTACAAGCTATAAATTAAAAATTCCTTGGTTTGCTCTTTCTCCTGTTGTTTTTGATGAACTTGGTTTGCCTTTATGGTCAATAATCTTATCACATATGCATGTAGAGCTAAGTATTTTCTAAGTATGAACTGTGTTAATTAAGTGCTGTGCATCTAATATCTTCAGCTGTGCACCCAGTCTTTTTTCAACTGTGGATCTAAAATTTAAGTTATTACCTAAAAATTAAGTTTGCCTGGAAAAAATGACAAATTTTAAGCCCCGATTTTTAATTAAAACTGAATTTACTGCAGAATGGTGGGTGCTGTCTCAAACATTTTGTAATGTGAAACTGGAAGTTAGATTTTTTTTCTTATTTTGACATTTTCTATATTGGCAGGGCTCGACACTAATGGTAGCAAGCTAGCCACAGACCAGTAAGAAATTCAGTTTTGGCTAGTGGTAAGTTTTTGATTTCCACTAGCCACTTTGGCTAGCAAACAAAATGACATGGACTTATTTTTGTCTTTCTCATTTCGGAATTTCTTCGTGGATGCATCATGTTGCCCAGCATATGCTGTTAAGCTTGGATATGTAATCAGGGTACTGAATACGTTATTATATGAATAAAAGAAATATTTGACGAACAAAAAAAGCATTTTCTATAAGCACACATCCATACTTGTTTTTATAAGATTAGTAGAACAAGCCAACATCAAGGCATGGCTAGTAAACAAAGTTTGGCTAGTAACATTTATATTGTCATTAGCCACTAGACTAGCAAGTTGAAAAGTTAGTATCGAGCCCTGATTGGGCAGTTGAAAACAGTACATTGTTTTTACTGAGATGCAAATAATATTGCTTATATACAGTGCAAACAAAGATTTGTTTCTACAAAGCCTATACACTGTATTGTCCCCCAACATCACTACATTGCTTGTACAAATGTCTAACCTTTCTGTAGGCCTTCTTGATCTCCTCTGGCGTTGCATCTCTCTCAACACCAAGCAGTTCATAGAGATTCTGGTTTCTGTTAGGTTGATTAAAGCTCAAAATTATAATAAACTCTACATGATATTAATATCAATAACAAATGAAAATACCATAACTCTCTAATACGCTACCTACAAGAACTTGTTGTTCAAAAGCTGATTGGCACTAACCCACAATTAAATTTATAACCCTCAATCATGTTTCCAGCCTTATTGAGGCTGGGGTTGACCTTTTGTTTCTTTAGAAAATCAAAAGTTTAGTATCACAAAATTCAAAATTAAGCCCCCTAAAATAAGCCCCACATCATTTCAGTTCCTTCCAGTATAAAATAAGCCCCACAGCATTTCAGTTCCTTCCAGTATAAAATAAGCCCCACATCATTTCAGTTCCTTCCAGTATAAAATAAGCCCCAAAGCATTTCAGTTCCTTCCAGTATAAAATAAGCCCCACATCATTTCAGTTCCTTCCAGTATAAAATAAGCCCCAAATCATTTCAGTTCCTTCCAGTATAAAATAAGCCCCACATCATTTCAGTTCCTTCCAGTATAAAATAAGCCCCACATCATTTCAGTTCCTTCCAGTATAAAATAAGCCCCACATC
>JAOCNB020030402.1:0-13505 GCA_026546465.2 Palythoa caribaeorum | reverse complement strand
GAAGAATAATGATCATTACAAGAGAAAAAGTACGTTTATCCCTCTGGATAGAAACTTAATCCATTTACGATCTTAAGTGGCTTATTATAGCCGGTGCGTGTCTCCTGTTTCTGTAGTTTTAAGCGGATGAGAGTCATCAGTCCCCTTGAACGGGACGATAATCCGTCGCAAGAAGCTGGTACTCATTTTACTGACCTCGGGAGGATGGAAAGCTGAGTCAACTTTGGCGCTAAACAATGTCACGCTTGTTCAGTATTCGGCTGAACCCGCAGAGATCTTTTGAAAGTTTCTAAACTTTTTCAATAACGAAATACCATTTTCGTGTGTCTTTCCTAATTGTTGTTACACAATACACAACGAAACTACTATGCGTCGCTACAACTATATCAAACGTAATGTGAGTTTACAGTTTACTAGTTTTTGTAGGTTTCACTGTAGCTATTATATTTATACAATATCATTCTTACCGTTAGTCCTTCTTGGGAATCTACTAAGTGCGTTTCCTGATAAAGTATTTGAGTTAAGATTTAAATATTCGCAAATTAAGTTCAGCAAGTGGTGCAAGCTCTCCGGCAGCGTTGTTCTAATAACTAACATACGCCGGCAACTTCAATTGAAAGTGGACAACTAAAAAATGATAATTAAGGGGCACCAACGCCCTTTTGTATAACGTAACCTCAAACATATACTGATTGGACAGTCCTTTGACTGATGATCAGCACTTATGGTGTTCTGCATACATCCGCCGTAACGTATTTCAGGTTTTCTTTTATACAACAGGGCACCTTTATCAGTTACAGTGCTGAGAATGTGAACTGAGGACAATTAAAATTTACTTACTCGCACAAAAGAGTTAAACAGAACTTCTGAAACACATGCTTTTATTATTTTGTGGACGTATTGCACGCTTAGTTATATATTTTAATGTTCAGAAAAAAAAGAGACTGAGCTAGCAGGCACGTCTCAGTTTATCAAGTAACTTTGAATATAGACTTTTGCTCCAGTGTAAAAGTTTGGCCGAACTCATAAACAGATTGTTTGTGTATACGTTCTCACAATGAACAGAACTTAAAAAAAGGGAAGAACCAAGCAACTTACTTTCCAAAAGAAACGCTTAGACTGAACATACCTTGGGGTCGTAAATGCACAAAAACTGAAGGTCTCTTTCATATACCTATTAAAAAAATGGTATAAAGGCTCCTCCTTGCAACAACCTATACAGTATTCAGAAGCCTTGGAAACTAAGACAGATTCAAGAGTATTTCGTTAAAACTATAAGGAAAATTCTTTACATAACGTCACAAACCCTTTCAATCAGAAGTAGAGAAAACAACTTCTATTAGTACTTAATATAAAGGTGCGGTTTGTTAGTCGTATTTAACAATATTATAATGGCAGAACAAAGTGATGTCACAAACGTGTTGTTTGCAACTACAAATAGCAGTTTCCTGATTGATTACAGATATGTTTGTAGGGAGAGTGACTGAATTTTTGTATTTCAGTTGCACAACAAAAACATCATACTATTTTATATTTGATCAATTTGATTTCAGTTGCTGTACAGATACGATTAATGGCTATTATTTTCGTTTGGTCCACACACCTTCAAAACTCGGACTGAAATTATTTCGCTGATTATTCTTTGTATTCTGCCTTAAATAAGAATTTCAAAATACCAAAGAAAACACTAAATCTAAACAAAATGTAAAAAGCATTGTTCTTGCCAGAAGCCTTTCGTGAAAATGGTCTCATTAGACAGCCACGTTTTCGGATATTTAACTCGGATAAACAAACGTGCCAAATGTGTTGTTAAGTATGACCAAAATATTTTGTAGTAAACAAAGATTAGGATGTGATAGATTGTCGATTTTGTTTTTTTATTTTCTTGGTAAAAAAACATAAAAAACATGTGCTTCATATTGATGTTTAGATCATCCAGTACTTGAGCTTTTAATGTACAAATTAAATAAATAGACTTTTAGAAAACCATTTTTGTTATTTTTATTATAAATTTCAGAGATACCTCCTGCTTTCTGAGTGATGGAAACTGTTAAGAAAAGTTGGGAGTTGTTTGTAACAGTTCAATAAAAAACGATAGCCATACGCTTAACAATAATGAACAAACTGGTGCTTTTGTTTTCTTATAAACAACCTATTAACAAGAAGGTAATAAGTTCGGTTGATCTTTCTATCTTTAGATAAAATAATGGTGGAACTCACCGCACATAAGGGTGACATCTTTCCAGAAATCAACAATCACAACGGTCTTTATAAATTGTTCCAGAGCTTTCATTTCCTTTAAAAAATTTGGAAACAAAAATAAATGCAAAATGAGCACCTTGCACTTAGTAGGATACCGCGTTCTCTCATGTTTATACAACATTAGCTACCTGTTTACTGCGTATAACGGTTCAGAAATAGAAAAACATTTGCAGAAGTTTGAAAGCCCAGGCCGTGTTGCTGCGAACAATACGTGTGACATAACACAAGGATGGTTTCTATGCTCTCACCACGCCGTGACTTACATTCATTTAGAAATCATAAATCAAAGTTGGGGGCTAAACTTAACTTAATCACCTGTCATGCAGTGAACGTCTCCAAACAAAAACACGTTGTTAACTCAGGTTTGCTTTGAAAACTTTGCCGTGTAATTAAGCACTTAACTTTGCCAATAGATGATCTTAATGGATGTAGAGAAAACAAAATTTGGAAAAATAAAATAGCTTGATTCAAGTTGAAACAAGCGTGTGTATGATAAGGTCGGTACGCCAGAGGAAACCGGCGAACCTTGACCTGATTACTGATTGAACGCTGTCGTAGACATTAAATCCCAAATGATTTATAATTTTACATCCCTATATGTTTTTTGCATTGAGATATTTTTTGTAAAACTATATCTGGGACAAAAATGGTTCGAGCTTTAAGCTAAAAGCGATTCATCACTCGTGCTTAGATTCCACGTATGCAGTTTTCTGTGTGATAGCACTGAGTCTTATTGTCTTTATAGTTGAGTACAAGAACAGGTTTCTTTCCTTCACTGATTTAAAAAGTCGGTATTTTCAATCAAGTGATTTAGTACCATCTCTGGTAATGACATAATCACATAAATCTCTAGAGTGGTGAATTAGCCGTTTTATAAACTTTTGTCTTGTAGTTTAACGAATATTTGTCAAGCACGCGCAGCGCATTATTCATATCTCCACCCTATGTCTAAAGGTTTACTAATGTGTGCATCAAAAAACTAGATTTACTGTAATTGTTAGTAACACTAAAAACTGGCAAAACGTTCGCGTTGGAATCTTCAGTTTTCGGATTATAATCTCTGGTAGTAGAATGAAACCCTATAGCGCCATGACAGCTTGCATTCTTTCCGTATGAAATACTGCCATCTTAGCAGGTATGCACGTTGACAAGTGCTATGAGTAAAATATGGTTTGACTCCTGCTTATAAACTCGTGCCCTCACGGGGTTAGGTTCAAAAAGAATAAAAATTTGTTTCAGCATGATGCGCTTCTATTTTTCAGCGCCAGTTTTGCACTTTGTATATCTCAGTGAGACGCAAAATTCATTTGTATAGCAAACAAGTTCGGGTGCGCTTGTCCGTGAGTGATGCGGGAAATGCTTTTATGGGGATAGCTTTGGAGACAAACCCAAGGTACCAAATGCTTCTGTATGTGTGTATTTAACCGTTGTCGTGAATTTAAAACGTGTACAACTTAGGCTGAAAAACAATGTTTTGAAATTAGATTCTTGCAGTTAATTTTTATAATTTACAGACAAGAAAATCTATTTTAAGCCGAGTTGTGCTCAATGGTCCATTGTGGTTTCGACTTTTCTTGACCGGCTATTAGTATTAAAACAAAGGCGACCAAGTTCTGCAATAACTGCTTTAGGGAGGGGCGAAATGGTGAACTTGAGATATATATTTTCCTTAATTAAGAAGATAGACGAAGCGAATTTATTTAAAGCAGCATAAAATATGTTTTCTGCCAGTAGAGAAGCCAAATTAGCTTAATAAAGCATAACCAACAGAAATCTTGTATTTCCAAGCTCTTAATGGAAGTTAATTAACTTATGTCTCAAGAAAACCACTTGAACAAAGTGTATTAAGCTTGCTCTCCTCGATTTCAGTCTTAGTTCTTAATACCATTCTTAGAAGCACACTTGTATGCTTTGTGTTAAAACGGCTTTGGTTTTTCGAAAGAACTTCAGAAGGTGAGGGTTCTAATTATTTCTTTCGCGCATACTTCGAAAACCTAGATTGACATTAATATTTTGTTGTTTCGAATTGAAATGAACAAAGGCCTTGAAATTTTGCTAGATGAGTGAAAAAGTAACTCCTTGTTGTATGCATTTTCGTTATTTGTAGAAGTAAATATTTGTTGAAGTAGTCAGAGAGATCAAAATAGTTCCTCACACGCAGACGACATAAACCTAAAGCAATCACTGCGTGAGCATTTTTGTTGTTCGAGTTTGTTTTGTGGTTCATTTTACTTTCAAAGCAGCTAGGATATCTAAATCCTTTAAAAACAAAGAACAAGTCATATGGAAATAAAATGCAAATAAGTACCTCATTTGTTCCAAACAGAACTTGCTTTACTTTTCGGTTTGGTAAACCTTGTTTTCAGTCGGTGGTCCTGTCTTGTTAGCAGCACTGTGACAGTTTTCGCACCTCTTTGGTGAAATTTCTCTTTGAGGGCAATTTTGGTGAAAGACGAATTAGTGCCCGTTACAAATTCATTGTGACAATTTTTTAGAAGAGGCAGTTAACGAATCTTAGACCAAAGTAGGCATTTTGGGAAGATAGGTTGTTCAATGTGTTGTTTGTTTGGCTCGAACACGAAGCTGTACAACATTGTGCTAGTCGGGCAATCGTCTTTAGTTAAATATCAGATGAGAAAACATATATATCACAAAAAATAATTGCAAAATTAGTGAGTTTAAACTTTGGTAAAGTGTTTGTAATCGTTATAATTTCATGGTTTTACATAGATACTATATAATTATAGAAACGATACCGGAATAAGTCATTCAAGGTTGCATGGCTTCTCACCTTTGTTGTTAACGAGGACTGGAGGAAATATCTGTAGTTCATTACGGCAGTTTGTTTAAAGTTTCGTTTAAAACCGGCTTTAGAAATAACCAAAGCTTTCTATTTGCAAAAAGAGATGCATTAGGGATGAATAAGATTCGATAATTGAAAGGGTTTAAACATGAATAACTTTGAGTTCGAGCTCAAGGTTCGAGACATTGTGCCAAATTCAGAGCTATTTGAAAATTTTTGTTTTGTGTTCTTTATATCCAAATTATTAAAAAATTAACTTTATTTGAAGATTTTTACATTGAGTTGAAATGAAACTCATATTTTGTACGCTTGATAAGATGCTATAAGAGTTTTGAAGTATTTTCAGTTAACTTAAGATTATGATCAGTCTCTTGGAATTTCGACCGTTAAGTAAACTTCAGAGAATAACCCAAGGCGTGCCAAAATTCTTTAAAAAAATTATCATATTTGTTCAAAGTATGACAGTTATTTCATTCGATATTACTTTTATCTCTAGAAACTGCAAAAGAAATGAGCTTTAATAAAGGACAATTGACTCGGAGAAATAAATAACTATGAGGGTTGGTTACTTTGTCTTTACGGCCGCCATACTTTGTCAACCATCGCGAATAGCTTCAAAAGATTTTATCTTCTTCCAAAAGAGACGCGGAATGTATATTTAGAATCTTTTGCAGCTAAACTTATCTTTTTGGCCTTTGGGTATACATTCGCTCTATTTCATTAGATCAATCTCGTTAAACTATTCAAACAAAGCTCATCCCATTCTAAAAGCCGTTTAGTGGCCATTGTGAAGCACTGACCTAGAAAACCAAAAAATATATTAAAAGTGCAAGATATCTTGTTTTCTAAATTAATGAAAGCTCGAAGAAACACATGTTCAACTCTAATCCCATAGGAACAACATAGGTAAATACGAACTTCACAGAAGCAAAATAATCTATCATGAGTACTCGTCAAGATGTTAGTTCAAGCTTGTTAACTCAATAAAGTAAGAAGATATCGGGGCTTATTCTCTGCAGAGAGCAAGTCGTTCTCAATTAGCATTTATATTGTACTTGTCGGTCAGACAAAAACTCACGTTTTGCCTGACCAAAATAGAGTTGTTTAAAATAGGATTATTATAAGAGTTTCTTTATACAGGATATTTGGCTATTGAGCAGAAAATGAAAAGGAAGCCTATTGAATTTGGGGTCAAAATGCGTGCTAAGCCAGAACACGATCGGCTTCTTTAAAGTGCAACGTTGTTTTTACATTTGTTGGAAAAAGCCCAACAACAAAATACAGTTGGTTTATTTCAGCTAAACTTCCAGTGAGATGCTCAGTACGATTCCACATTACCTACTTATATCGGCGAGATCGAGGATTCGTGGTTAAAGCAAACCGAAAGATTTGTCGCTCGCTTTGTTCTAATTCCATCCTCAGTCGCTGCATGTCTTTGATAGCGACCGAAGAAAGCAGTAAGAAAACAAGTCGAGTGTAAACCTTACATAAATACTTTAATTTCTTTTTGAATGAAATAAAGCTTGATATAGATATAGATATTTATGCACTCCATGTCTTTACAATTGTTATATTATCTGAGAGAGCTAGTATAATCTTTTTTCATTTTGCTTAACACACCATTCACACGTAATTACTCATCGACCCGCAAAAGCGACACAAAAATTGTACAGATTTTTCTCAAATATTTGCAAAACCAAACATATTCTTTATCGTCTAGTACTTCCATTAAGGAACTCTCAAAGGAAGGAGATATATACAGTTTGAAAATTAAGTCTTTGATAGAATGATTATTATTTATATACAATATTCTGCCGAAGCGCCCGGGTGTCTAACCAATTCGCAAAGCCGGCATTCCATGCCAGTCACCTGGTACAACCCCGTCTCATGCCTCTACTTGTCGGTATTACGGGTTTGTTTTCCTTTTTCCATTTCATCCGGCGATTTTGAAACCAGATTTTTATCTGTCTTTCAGAGAGATCCAAGTGGTTTGATAATTCAGAGCGTCGTTCTTTTGTAAGGTATCGTGTAAAATGGAACTCCTTTTCAAGTTCCAGGAGCTGATTCCTGCTGTATGCCATTCTACGCCTGCTTTTGAAAGGCTGTTTAAAATGCCAGGGTACTTCATCTTCTTCATCGTCATCTTCTTTATCAACTAAAATATAAGTAAATAGATAGAATAAATATTGATAAGATTTATTGCCTGACCACAAACAGAATTTTTAGAGCGAAGAACTAGGCCGGCAGGAATTGTCGATCGTTAAGTTTATCATTATACGGTGTGTTGAAACTACCGCGACTCAAAATAAGAATATTTTTTGTGTTGATGTAAATTGGACATTTTACTTTTCCTAGATCAGGTCAGACTGACACAATCATTAAAAGTAGGAGCAGTATTTCTTTTAACATGGCTATTGTTTCCTTTCTTTTTAATACAATTTCTTGTACGAAGGTAATTTTCAGGATAGTGCTTGCACTTAAGGTTCAGCCAAAAATAATCTGTGAGTTCCACAAATGAAGGATATAAAAAGGAAAATTCAGAATACTTCTGTATAACACGTTTTCATTCATTTTGACAAAGAACTCATTTATTTAAACAAATAAATTAGTTTTTTGACAGCTTACCTTGAAGTATCTTTTCCTTTGACTTTTTTGGCGGCGCCGGTTCTTTGCTCGAGTTCATTTGAAAAGTTGACTTTGAAGTTTCTCTAGGATTACCTTCCGAAAGTTTTTGAAGCATCTGAGAGGAACCAATTGAGCTTGATATTGCAGCCAGTGTCTCTAAACTATCTTTAACTGAGGGATAAGGTATACTGTTTAGAGAAGGCGTAAAGTCAGATACTGCCGCATTTGACCTTGGAGAAACTGCTGCACAAGATTGGCCCGCATCAGCTAGGTAATACTGATACGGATTGAATGGCCGCATTCCACAGTTATACATCATTGAAGGAGGATTATAGCACGGCTGTGAGGACAGCTGACTTGGACTAGGATAGTAGTATTCCATTGTTAACTAGGTCAGTATTTCTCCGGATGACTCGGATACTGAGCAAGTCAAAGAAGCATACTGACCGCGCTAATAAAAGAAACACAGATAGATATAGCTCCCTCATTATTGTCATGCTTAGTGAGCAGTAAAGAAAGCATGCCACTATTGGCTACGAAACAATGGCTACGTCACGTTTAACGTGACCTCAGTAAACTCCTGGCGCCCGTTTAAACGAAACGATTAGAGCCGAAAATATTAAGGTGTTAATTAAAGTCTGGCGTCGATTTTGTTTTACACCTTACAAACAAAGTGGCATAGGAAAGATACATCACCGATAACGAAGTTTAGTATATACTGAAAATCTTGAAAATATACACATTATGCACTTTAAAAAAGCTACATTTGGAATTTCAGTTAGTAAACATTTTAATGTAAGGATTTGTATTTTCAAAGAAATATGTCGGCGGATTTCCTAACACTTCATATTTCATACGAGGTTGTGAAAACAAAATGAGGAATCCAGTTGAACCCATGTCGCTGATGACAACTCAAATTCAAATTGTTGTTATGCTTTTAATGCAATTTGCAATTGAATTTCTATTTCTTTTTTTGAGGAAGTAAGAGAAAATGTTTTCTTTTGTTCCTTTGGTTTGTTTCCTCCGGTGCTCAGTCATTTTATGATATTCAGTGGCATTGGAAATCGTTGTATTGATGGCTACACAAAATAGCACAGGAACTTATTGTAAATTGATGATTTAGAACATGTCGACAAAATTAATGACAATATTACTTTAAATAGTAGTTTGAGTCGGCTACTTTCAGTCAAATGAGTTGTTGCCAAATCGTAATTTTCTTACGACAAACTTATCAATGATACTGAAATGTGTGGTTAGCAGTCAAGTGGATAACTGTGAAACTTTAGTTTACTTTTTATAAACTATAAGGTCAACTATCTACATCTAATATCGGCATCTGGTAAGTGGCTTGATGCAAAACATTTATACAAAATTTACAACATATTTCTAGGTTAATAAATTTTGCTGGAGATTGATCTTACACTATTATGTTGGTGTCGTCTACTCTAAGACACTTTAATTACACTGGATAATTAATGATGTTTACCAAGAGCATTAAACAATTCTACTTAAGTAAAATTGATGGTTTTTTACATGGTGTATAAACGCACCTCATTAATCATTTCATCGTAAAAAACAAAAATGTCGATGGTAAGTGTGATGATTACAGCGCGCACGATGCTATCAAGCCGCGCATCGATCGCTAACCGGTGGTGGCTGGAGTGTACTGCAGAGAGCGCGTGCGATATCTTTCACAAACTACCTTAAACTCCAGGAACTACTCTGCTTAAGCTGTTAATAGTAAGAGAGACAAATTTGACTCCATTTCCCTTGATATTAGGTTATTTAACCAACTGTGAATTTGCATTCATTTTCAAGTTACTGAGCACGTACTGAATTTGCACTTGATTGGAGGAGGGAGGCGCGTGTCGCAGCAAACATTCAGGTGAGAAAATTGTGAACATCATTTTACATCATTTCTGTATTTTGTGCTTTATTAGAGTACAGTCTCTAAATGTTGTTGACTAACTTGTGCTGGAAAGGGCATCAAAATTGCTCAAAGAACCAATATTCTTAGAATTAGATGTACGGAATGTATTGTGACGCATTGACATGGTGACATGCTGGTTCTGCATACTTCAACAATAACCTTTTTTTCGATATAACTTAAATATCTTTTCGTTCAAACTTTGTCGATGTCTTTTGTGACAAAAGTAAAGATTTTTGTTCAGAATTGGAATTAGGTTTTGATAAAACAAATGAACGGAATGTGACTGTGAAGCTGCCCAATCAGGCGAGTCTAATAAATTAAAGACTAATTAGCTTATATACAGTTTTTGCACAAAACTACAGATCTAAACACTTTGGAGTAAAGCTCCATTAAATAAAACGCCAGCCGTTTCCTTTCCAGCTATGCATACTAAGTAGCTAACTAAAAGGTGAAAACAGTTGCACAGTGTACGCTTGGACGATTTGGCGCCGCCGTGGGGCCAGAACAAAAAACACATCCCCGCCGACCTGTTTAATTCCGCAGTCATCCATCCATCATGGTTAACAAGTTATTTCAAAAGCCGAGCCGCTTTCTATCCTCGCTCCACAATATTTTATCAAATGTCAAGTAAAGTTAGTAAAGTTAAATACTTTATTAATTTGTAAACTTTCACACACATGACCGCTAATTGTTTTTATTTGCTCGCGCTTGATTTAAGATTGCTATAAATGTCCAATTTCTTTCGGAAAGTTATATATTTCGCCGGGTTTTATCATTGGCACGAGAGTTTGACACCAAAAAGTGTCTTTTTCCTAGTTGATAAAATTTCGCAATTAGCAAATTGTAGATTTAGTTTGCATATCTAGCTACTCGTCATGTGCTTATTAGACTCAACTCCAATATGTTAGCAGGCAATACAAGCCTAGTCTAACCTAATTAAATTAATTTTTCTATATTGACCATATATTGTGCTTCTTGACCTTTCTGGCATCTTGATTGTCGCTTACTTTTACGGAAGGAATTTTAACATTCGTTTGACCTTGTAGCTCTAAAGCCGATCTACACTGAGTATAAGATCAACATGTAGTCTAAGAATAACACTTGCCTTTTTATGATTTTTATACAAAAAAAGTAATCGTAAAAAGTTCAGTTACCTAGTGTAGTGTTTTAGTCGAAGTTGATTTTACCATTTTGGTTGGAACGTAATCTCAACCATTCACAACTTGTTCTTCCTTTAGAATTTCATTTACTGATAAGACACTGAAATCATTGATTAACAGTTGATTCAGACTGAACTTGTTCTTAGCTCGCCTTCATGATTTCAAGCGCAACTCTAGATCTCCGCCAAGTTTTGAATAAAGAGCTTGACTTCTACACTACGACTAAGACAATACCTTCGGTCGCTGCTGAACGCTGCATGGGCAGGTATCTTTGCAACAGCCGGCAGCTCGTTAACATCCATCTTCTGCAATAAATTGCTGTCACCAGAATAATGTATGTCAAAGATTTCATTATTTAAACTCTATATACTGAAGTTGCTCTATATCTTTAAAATATGTTCTTATTTAAACTGATGAAACATTCGAAAAATTTTAACCTATAATTCCTATAAATGCTTGTAGAACGGAACTTAAAACCGTTATACATCTGAATGTTCAGCCTACAGAACATTAGAGAAGGGTAGATCAAATCGTTATAGAAATTCATAAGGCATTCGCTCTAGTTAACGAATAATGACAGTTGATATTTTTTTCATTAGGACTTGTTCGTTACATAGATATTAAAAATATCTCATTTTTTTATATCTTAATTTCAAGGTCAAGTGAAGCGTAAAACTAAAACTTACTTTCCAATTTTCAAAATCAAATGTAAAGAAGGAAGTGGTTTGACGTTGTTCCACTGGTAAAGTACATGTGAGGTCACCACCTTTTATCACATGCAAGTAAACGGATGTACGCCCAATCTTGAAGTCTGAACTGCTTGGACTTGGAGAACAAAACTGACTTATAAAATGTATAAATTGGTGATATAATATTCTGAGCAAGATTAAATTCGTTGGTTCTTGTAAGGAGTTCCAATTTGAACTAAACCTCGACCACAGAATTATTCCTTCTGGATTCTTCAATACATTTGAACGAAAGCTATTCCTGATAGGATTCTGTTGTGTTTTGATATATGTATAAAATTTAAAGAGACAGCATATATTCTTTCAGTAAATAGTTTAAAAAAATTATTCAATGCGTCGGCGAGTAGATACAAACTTGAAGTAATGTAGATAAACGAATTATCATCGCCGTGAGAATTTGTAAAAGCTGACGTTTCGAGCGTTAGCCCTTCGTCAGAACATCATGAAAGCTATTCCTTAGAGGGTTCTGTTATGTTTTCATTTTAAGAGATAAAATAAATTCTATTACTAATCAGGCTTGATTGAATAAATAGCAATCAAAAATAGATGATAGGAAAGCACAGAGAGGTTTGCTCTAATTATATAGAGTTTAAATACTGCCTTTTCATTTTTTATCTTAACATGCATGAATCTGTAGCTTGTTGTTTATGAAGGTTATTGAATGAAACTTATACATAACTATTTCCTTACACGGAAGGCGTCATTTGTTGTCTTGGCAAAATTAGTAGCTGTTAGGAAGGTGTGAGGTTTTGTTAGGGATCTAAAAGAACGTATTACGTACATAGAAATACGTATTTCGCTTTAAAACACCCATCTTGACAACAAAATTACCCCTGTTGTACATAAATTACACACAACTTATAGGCACTGACTGACAATAATGTTATTTAGCGCTTGATGAATATACAATAAATGACCTGTCTTTTTTCAACTGATTTGAATCGTCTCATTCACTGTTTGGAATAACCCTGCAACGATAAGGCATATTTCAAGAGAATTTATGGAAGAAAACTCCAAAAACAGAAAAATTCAACGTTAGCCCTAATTTCAGTACTATTTCTTGTAAAAAAATATATATCACGTATATAAATTTGAATTAGTAACAGTTGTCTCTTTCTCCCTCTGAAGATAATACCCGAACTCAAAAGTATAATATCTCATGAAATGAAGTTACTTTAATTAAGAAAACGGCTTCAAGTAGACGTTTCTGTTTTACGATTGCTTAACATCAGTGCTGTATAATCGAGAAACATAAAAAAAATAAAAGGAAAATTAACCAAATTTAGGTTCTTTCAGTCGCTCAGCTGAAAACATTGCGTTAACTGAAAAGCTTCAAAAAATTCAAAACTTGGATTGTTTGAAGGCAAGCAACTTTGGTAAGAATTGTGTGTTCACGAAAACATGACAACGTCTGAACACTCTTTTAGGAGGGCAGCCAAAAAATTAGGGATAGTCGGCTGACCGGAAAACTTCAAGTTATTTTGGTGGTCCTATCAAAGATGTAACTTATCAACAACAATAATTTATTGTTTGATGTTCTTATTGATAACTCCTTTGCTATTGACACCTTTTCAGCTTTTTACTTTGAGTTTGAACTTGAAGCGGAATAGAACACAACGAGTCCGAGTAGGTAAAACTAAATTTGTACTTTACAAATAGATTAACACAGAGTAACGAAGCACTTTCTTTTCTTTATCACCGATGACTTATTTTTGTAAAACCTACAACGTAGAGAGTTGTGCTTGTCAGTATTGCATCTTCTAATGGATGCATTAAAGTTTTTGAGCTCGATTGGATAAAATACTACTAGTGACTTTGGCTTTAAGCTCTCGTTGATAAAAATTGAAAACTGTTATCACCCAAAGGTATCAGATTCGAAAATAATTGCAGTACGGGTCCAGTTAAAATTAAAATAAATATATATATCGTATAAATTCTATAATAATCAATTACCTTTAGTGTTTGATAGCTATTTTCTT
>JAOCNB020030296.1:0-13507 GCA_026546465.2 Palythoa caribaeorum | reverse complement strand
TAGTATGCAAGAGGACCTATGCTTAAAATTGAGTTTTCTCCAAAACATCTGTGCTCTTCACAAAAAACTTATTTAACTGAAAACTACATAATTTCAGTTTAATTGCCAGCTTGTTCTTATACAAATAAAATTCTTGATTTCGGTCACTTAATCTCGCTCCAAAACTTGCAAACATAACGTCAAACACTTGATTTGCGAGGATGACGGAAAAAATTAAAAACAAAAAAACCATCTTTCATCATAAAAACAGAAGCATGCATTTGGACTTGGAATAAATGACATATTGTATTTTTTACCCATTTCATTATTCAAGCAAACTCAAACAAATTTTTACCAATCATTACCATTATCATATTCGTATCTAGCTTAGCGATAGTCGTGAACTCCGTAACAAACTTAAAATTCAAAATGATTATATATTTAAGTGACTGTTATTGGCCAAGCCAGGTCACTACAAGAGCTTCTTACAATTCTGACATATGTCGAAGAGTACACAACTAAACAAGTCTGGTAAGCTTGAACAAAGTTTTTATAGAATAATCAACCAGGAAGTTGCAGACTGATGTACTGGAACACAGTCACAATTGAAAATAACACCATGGAGAAGCAGTCTATATTGACTAGTAAACTAGGAAGATATGTTGTAATATACTGGAACACAGTTTGTATTGAATGGTATGCCATGGAGCAACAGTCTGGTATACTTGAACGCAGTTTTTATTAAGGCAGGCCATTGGTTGGTGGTTGAGACTCCAGTATGGAGGGCACAGGCCATTGGTTGGGCGTTGAGACCCTTTGTAAGAGTGTGATGGGGGCCACAGTCTGGTATACTAGAACACAGTCTGTATGGAGTAGTACACCATGAAGCATACGTCTGATATACCAGAACACAATCTGTATCGAATACATAACTATGAAGCGACATTGAAATGTAGTGGAAAAGCCTGTATGAGATAGTTAACCACGAAGCTGTAGTCTGATATACTGGAACACAGTTTGCATCGAATAGTACACTATGAAGCAACAGTTGGATCAGTTTGGATTTTGAGAACTTGATTGTTCCTGAATTGATTAACTGAGCTACACACTCATTGTAAATTTTGTCTGGCTCCCTGTGATATACAACGTCTATCTCGTTAGTCTAGGGTGTGAATGTTTGTATTTCAGTTGCATACCACCCTGGTCTCCAGTTAGTTCCTTGAAGTACTTCCTTGCTCCACTTAATAAGGACTCTTGCGCCAATCTCAGTCAATTGGTCATATAGCTCGAACTCTACAGTGGGATTGTTGTTAAGTTGTAGTGTTCCTTTCACACTTTCTTCAATTTTGAGCCTGTAAAAATGATTGGGCTCACTTGCACACTTCACTTCAATCTCGTCTGTTTTCACAAGATATCTCTTAACAGTTCCACAATACCATCCAGATTTCCACTCCAGTACCTCATCTTCTTCTGTCCACTTTATTAACACCCTTGCGTTGCAGGTTCTAATTGCATTGAGACTGTTGGAGTCAAACTCACGACCAGCTGCTGTATCCTCTGCTTTAATGAACTCCTCTAATGGTGTAAAGATTTCGTGAAGGCAAGAAATCGTAACTCCTTCTGGTAGTTCTGTTTGTTTTCTTGAAAGGTGAGGGTTTCCAGCTTGTTGCCTCAGTCTGTTTGTTGCAATTGTAGGCTGGATTGGTGTCGCAAACACACACTTCCGAGGAGCAAATTCATGTTTGGTGATGTTTATGTTAAGTTGTGCCAAAACCAGTGTTCTCGCAATGTTTATTAGTTCAAGAAATCCATTCCTTTCTCTTTTGAATAAAAAGTCGGTAGAGCCAGTACGCAGAGAAAGAACCCAAAGAACAAGCTGGTTTTAAGTGCCAACCCAATGTACGTTATAATACCGTAAAATTTGCTTTAGTTTGAAGATCGAGAGTTTTGAAATCTCTGCCACTGTCGTTGGTATGTCAGCAAGATTTCCATCAAAAGTTTCTGGTAAGGGAGGCTCCGGAAGTGACAGTTTGTTTGCAAGTCTTTCGACAGGTTTTGACTTGGTATCGTCTGGATTTAGCTTGTTATCGAGGCACATCTTGACTAATTCATCTCTGCTTTTACCAAAATGTTTGTGGCTCTTCCAACGAGCTTGATGTAGTGAGTCTGCATAGTCATTTTCTTGCTCCTCTGCCTTGTTCTTAAGGTACTGCTGCACGTTGTGTGGAGAGCACCAGCACAATAGAGACATCTACTCAAAATAAAAATCAGAAGGTGCATCTATTGCAAGAAAAGCCATGTCTAAAATTCTCGAGGGAAGGAAGAGTTCCTCATTATTATCCAAAGGTCCTTTATCCAGACCTTCCGTTGTTCATAAGTCATGTAATGCATTTGTCACTTCGACAAGTAGCATCGCATGTAGTCAGGAAGTGGTTGTTGCCATGCGTTCTGGATGATAGAGTGTTCATCAAAAATGACTGTAGTATACTTATCCACCCAAGCAGTTCTACTTTCTTGTACATAGGTGTTATTTAATATTGCATAGTCTTCTGCATACGATCCAGAGAAGGTAGAATTAATCTGCCAAACATCTTCGAACTGCTTTGAGAACAGAGATTGGCTATTCACAGTATATTTCATTGCACAGTTTCAGTGCTGGAAATAATTTTTTTCACTTGAAAGGACATATTTCCTACCAAAACAACATCTTGGTCCAAAAAAAGTAAAATTTTGGTAGGACATAACCTGAAACAAAAGCTTGACTTTAATTTAAACTATCTTTAAATTACCGAGCTATCACTTGTCCTTGCAATTTGTTCACATTTCTGTTGCTCATAATACCAATAATAGATAAAAGAATGTAGGCGGTTTGACAAAAAACATCAACATAAAAGTCTTCGTTTGAAGTGAACGACATTACTGACCGAAAACACAATTACTGCTGTTACAGTTTCGGTTTGCTTCAGACAACAGAAACGTAACTACTTAGAGTGTAATAACAGAAAAGTAACTACTTCAGTAGTCATTCAAATATGGTAGAACAGGTGCTAAGAAAAAAGAGAAATGGGCTATATAGTGTTATACAGTAACTCATCAACGTTGTAAAACTTCTCATGTCTTATCAACTTCATCACCTTCACCGAAAATGAATTGGTCCTCACCGTCATTGTTGGTGGATAAATAATTTGAAGAGGTTGAATACTGGCATGAAAGCTTTGTATCCCTGAAATATAGGCCACCTCATCAACTTTGTCACTTTCACTGAAAATGGCTTGGTCCTCACTGTCAGTGTCAGTGTCAGTGTTGGTG
This sequence comes from Palythoa caribaeorum, assembly GCA_026546465.2. Lineage (NCBI taxonomy): Eukaryota > Metazoa > Cnidaria > Anthozoa > Zoantharia > Sphenopidae > Palythoa > Palythoa caribaeorum. Next base: position 10,219 of record JAOCNB020030296.1, on the reverse strand, counting down.
GACGAATCATTTGAAGAGGTTGAAGACTGGTATGAAAGCTTTGTAGCTCGCTTCTTGTAAACCTTTCTGGGATTTTGATTTGGTTGTCGAGCCTTGCCTGCATGCCAAGCTAAGTCGGCTTGAGATGCATCAAAATCTTCCAGTGGAGGACCTTGAAGTCTTATTCGTAAGAGGGTCCTCCACTGGTAATTGAAAAAGTGATGCTCGTCTTGATGTTTTGACTCATTTTAATGCGCTAAAAAACGTTCCAGCTCGGCATTGGAAACTGGAAGAGTAAACAATAGGCGTACCAGGAGGAGAATCTTAGCCCATTCCGATGCCATGATGAGTGAAACAATTTGTACCATGTCACTCTATAATTGTTTATAGTTGGTGTCAGATAATCCAGAGAATACTGCACAATGTCATGCCACTCTTCCACAAAGTTTTTTCGATACAAACAAACAAACAAACAAACAAATCTTTTATTATCTTTTATAAATATAAATATATATATAAATGTTCACTACCGCATTTAGCTTCGCTATTCTAGGCAGGCAGTGAACTGTTTAATTTATAATTTACAATAATTTACAATTTGATTTGAGATTCTACAGATACACAATATACATATACACATACATATACCTAGACAATAATAGATAATTGAATCGAAATTAAGAGAAAAAAGATATATTTTCAAACAAAACGTTATTCAAATTCTTCCTTACGACTAAAAAGATCTTTAAGATATTTAGGTGCTCGGTTTACCATTCATAATTTTCTTCATTAATTTCTTTTTCTTCATTAATTCATTTCTTGTTCTGAGTTAGGGTGGGCCACCCTAACTCCGTCAGTATCTCATGATCTTGTTATGATCCTAGTAGCACCATTTTGTAGTCATAATTTTATAGTAATCCCTTTATCCAGGCCATCCCACAACAGAAGCGTAATCCAGATGTGGCAGGATAAGAGCATTATATATGTTTACTTGTCATGTGTCATGGCCAACATAGACACGTACTCTCTTAAGTGGACCAAGATCTTGACCAACCTTATTGTAGATATGTTCAATATAATTAGAGCAAGACAAGGTTTGCTCCAGATAAAAAGATATTTCTCTCAGAAAAAAAAACACAATTCTCATGTACTTTTAACAAATGAAATAAAGACATTACAATTATTATAAGGAAAATTTTCCTAATCATCGAACCTCAGCCTGAGCGTGTTCATTTTGTCCGATTTGAGTCTCTGGCTTTTAAAGCTGCTCTCATTTAAAAAGCGTGTATCGAAGAAGGCGGATCACAATCCGATCTTTAGCATTACCCACTTTTTATCAAACTATCAATTATACCGATAAACTACCCGTATATTCAGTTCGCATATTCTGACGAAACAATTTCTTTGCGGATATCTGTTTTTGTCGGGGGATCTATGTCTTGCTGAAGTTGCAACCCTTGATGGTGGAGTTGTGGTGATTCCGAAACGTCGGACATACGCGTTAATTTTATTCTCAATAAATTTGTTTCACGAACTATTCTCACCCTATGAACTTTTTCTAGATTATTAAAATGTATACTGACCTCCTCGGCAAAAGGATGCAGGAATGCCTGATTAACCCCTCAGGCTTAGGGTTGTAAATCCTGCACCCTCCACTGCTATATTGTTATGAATTAATTATAAAACTCTCTATTGTAACATGTGGAAAAACAAACCTGTTGTTGTTGAAACGTGTTGAGTCAGTGGCGGCCATTTTAAAACCACAGCATGAGTCTAAATGAATATTTTAATGATCCTAAAAACAGTCGTTTTGATAAAGATCATCTACCGAACCAAGATATTGAATAACAATAATTTAACATACTTAACTTTCAATTTCGGTGTTTTGATAGCCATTATCAAAGTCGAACGGAAATAAAGATACCTTTTGATTTATCGGTTCTTTACAATAACTTCAAGTAACAGGATAACCGATAAATTGTTGCACGTTATTAGGAAATAGAAGTTGCTTTTGTGCTATTTTCAGGCTATGTTTTCACAAAGGACTTTACACCAAAGAGGCATAACTACAAAATGTTATTTTCGTCGGCGCATTCGCATTTTGATAAGTTTCAAATGAAGTTTTGTAGTTGATTACTTTTACTACACAATATAATTTAATGATGTCGTGTGAGGTACAAATCCCAAGTTGGTCGGCCGGAATTGCATAACGGCCGGATTTACGACAGAGAAAGGGGCGACAAGCGAGCCCTACCTTCCACAATACTGACAATACATGTAAACTTCAGCCATAAACAGACTTTTAAGCACAAAACGTGATAGAACTTTAGAATGAGAAAAAAAATTGATGACATCAATTGTAGCTTGTTTGTTAGACTGGTTAGAAAAGCTTCCTTAGGCTTACAGGAGTACATTATATGACGAGTTTCGCAGAGGAATGAAAATATCTAACCCAGCCAGCTTCATTTAGTTATAAAAAACCATAGGTATTTTTACTGTTGGCTTTTAGGACTAGAGGAATTTTGCATCAATTTAGCCGCGGGCCTAATAAATTGTGTGGCTGTTCTATATTCCCTTTTTTATTGGTCTCTGTAGGCGTCGATGGAAAGTTTGCTTTGAAAGAAAAGCTAAGGCTTATGTGCGATGCTTTGCTAGTTGATAAAGATGGAAAAAATTGTGGGAGACCAGCGATCTATTGCAACTAGACTTTATAAAAATGAAGTCTGTTTTATTTTAGTCCAGGGGTTAAAGATTATATCCACATTTACCTGAGAGCCGGTGAAATTTTTGAATGATATTAATTGGTGTATAAAAGAGAAAACATATTTATAGCTGTTGTGAAATTAGAAGATGCAGACGTCACAGGCCGTTATGTTTCGCCCACGCCACAGCTTTTTGAGGTCATATGCTGATATAGAGTAAAATAGCAGATTAACAAAGTTGAATTTACCGGATTGAAGATAACAAGGCCGCCTACGTATTATTAATTCCTTTTGTAAACAAACTTACAATTAGAATCTCAAATATTAAGCAGCAATTCGTTCATTCGGTTTACTAATTACTTCGTTTTAACACTTCATTTAAGGCGACTACGGAAATTTAAGTTTTTGGGAAATAACAAGATACTTAACATTTAATATGCCGAAAGCGTAGTTAATATAAAAACCACTACTGGTCTTTGAAGATGATACTCTATACGCCACTTAAACCACGATATCGATTTAATTGGATCTTTAATGACATCAAGAGCATTAAACAGTTCCACTTCCTGCCTAAAGCAAGTTCACGCCGTAACACTTGCCCCGATAACATCAAGTCAAGCGAGCGGTTTTTTGGCGACTAACGAAGAAAAACGTTTAATCGAGAGTCGGGAAATACGTGTTATTAAACAATAGTTTTGGCGGGGTGGACCTCCCCTGGGGAAATGACTCAATTCTTTACTGCCTACGAGGTAATTTTGGATATGACATTAGACTTGCTATACAACTATAAAAGTCTATATAAAGTAGGAGTACAGCAAGTAGAACATTTCCCTGATGCAGTGCGCCGTTTCTAACGTAACAGAGCCGGATCTTCAAGAAACTAGAGATTGTTGAGTGGCTCTGTATAGTAAAAACTTTGAGGTAAGATCAAAATTGTAACTGTAAGCCTTTCATGTTCAAAAGTTGATACAAAGAGAAAGCGAAACAAGGATTCCTCTGTTAATAGGTAAAATTTTTGAGTATGCTTATAGAACCCAGTAAGTCTTAAGACCAAAATTAGCGACTTAATCCGATGAGTTGTATGGCTACCGGAAACTAATTTCCAAAAAGCGCAAAATGTTGCACATCAATTTGTTGTGCAGACACTTGCCGAAAACATTCATTAGCTGTTTTAATGTCGATGACTTTGACACTTCTAAAGTAAATAAAACGAGAAAGCAGTCGCTTCGCTATAGACATTTTTTATTTGGAATCGTTTACAGTATCTTCGCTTGACTTTTGGGCTGAAAGAAAGGCGTGTTAATAATCATTTTTATTAGAACTGTTTTTGTCACTTTATTCATTAAACTTGCCTCAAAGTTCTCGTGCCACGCTTTTGTTACTTTCAATGAAAAAGGCGTCAATTCCCAAGTGTAAATAAATAAAGCAGTTCTTTAAAAAGCGGAAATAGTTTCTTCACACCTTAGCACTGGCTATTTAACTTTGTTGTTCTGTTAAATGAATTGTGTAGTTTGGCCTTTTGTAGGTGTCTTCAACCTTTTCATGGCAAGTTTTAAAAAGTTAAAGTCACAAAATTGCTAAAAAATGTTAACTTTGAAATTTGGTGAAGCAATGGTTATTTTCTAAATCTACTTTTAAAGACGAACAAAATGGATGGTTATTTTAAAGAGTTTCATCAATTGGTTCAAAAGTTAAGACATTCCTAGTTTATGTGCAATTGGATTTTAATTGGATAAGGGCTACGATTCTTGCTCAATATCTTATTGAAATAAAAGTCTATCTGTATCTTAATTACTACTTTTGTAGACCGTTATAGTGTTCAAGAGAAATGATACTTATTAAGGTGATCTTTAAAGTGATTTACTTCCCAGTTAAAGCCCTTTATGTGGTTTCAATCAACAAAACTGGATTAAACAAAAAGTTTTTCCAATGTTCTTTTATTAGACAATTTTAAAGATTTTCAGGCAAGATACAAACTGAAATAAATCAGTTCTTGATTAGTAGACTGGTTTTAAATTTTCAAAATTTCAATATGTTCTTATGCCTGTAACTAAAAACCCTTTCTGTTAAATGAAATATGATTTCAGTTTTGTCATATTTTTAACGTAGTTTTTAATTACAGTTGAAAGGCCGCCTCTTGGTATTGTTTTGTTGTATTGAAACTACGTTCGCAGTTTCTTTTCAGCACATTTAAGAGATATCAATTCTTGTGCGGCATTCTTCCTGAGTCGCAATTAGGCGGTAGTGCTTTGTATTGCCCGCCGCCCTGAAAGTTTAATTAACTTCTTTTGTTTTTGAGCTTATTTTATGGCTAACAACACTTTGATATTTGCAGAAGAAGCCGCTTTATCAAGCGATAGGACTTTCTACAACATGCCTCACTTTAAGCTGTGGTTTGCAATATTTCTGACAATGTTGACGGAAGCACAATCAAGCCAATGGCTGTAAGTTTGTTTAACTTATTAGTTGTTTTATTAGTTTGTTTGCTGAAAAATTTAAATAATCCCCTTATTTATTTGGATATGAAACCAATCAGAGATTCAAGTTTTGGCCACGGAAAGCGAAAAGTTTTAACAGCGGAAAAAGGTTTTGCTCATGACGCGAAAATACGCAGTTGAATCTTTTAGTCCTTATTTCGAAAAGTTATGTTTTAGGGAGATTTTTTTTACAAATTAAAACTACTTCAGGCTTTCATCTCTGAAGTGGTCGTCTATTTTCAAGCGTAGGGGAGATCAGACATCACCATCATTTCCCATTTTTTACATACTTTGTTCAATTTAAGTAAACTAAGACGGGGCTAAATGATCTATTTTAAACTTTACATGCGTACCTTTACAGGTCTCTGGCATTATCTGGCTCTGTGCAGCATTTTAGAACCAAGAAAAACTGTGATGACATTGGCAAGCTTTTGAACACACGCCAGATTCAAGTATGCAAGAGAAAATTGACTTTTATGGACAGTGTGAAACGAGGAGCATCGCTGGCTTTGAAAGAGTGTCAGAACCAATTCAAATTCCGCCGCTGGAATTGCACAACTGTGGATTTTAAAAGGTCTCCTGTGTTCGGAAACTCGGCAAATGGAGGTAATTAAAATGCAGTGTCACAAAGGGCGTCGTCTTAAATTCTAGTCATTCACAGCTTAGAAGAACAAAGTAATTAGGTAAATTTAATCAAAAATTGTTGCTCCGACTCTTACACGCTTTTTCTTATAAGAACAACAAGGCTCGAATTTGCCAAAATTTAAGAATAATTTAAGAACAAGCTCAGGCTGAGGCTTGATAAGTAAGGTTTTTGTGGTAGGAAATTGACTAAAACTTAGCGATACAGCATAAAACATAAAACATAAAACGTAAAAAGATTCACTATAAAGACTGCTCAATAAATAATGATGAAGGTAGTTCGCTCCTAAATTCAGCCGTACAATACATGTGTGGCGCAAGGCGTTTCATTTTCCATGGCTTATTTTTCTACATTAAAAACTGCTCGCAGAAATAAGAACAATTAAGAACAAATTGAGATTGAAATTGCCAAAAAACATAAGAACAATGAGGCTCGGCAAAATTTACTGTTTCTTATAAAACAAGCGTGATTTTCTCAACCTTGAATTATAATATTATCTGTTTGAATTATTCGCCGACGCCATTTTAAATGTTAAGACAGTCTTTAAAAAACATTTACCTTTACTCTCGAACTTTTACATTGACAAAAACTGGTACGATTAAAAACTCTTTGTTCATTAAAATAGTCTCTCCTACCAAAATAGTCATCAATATATGATTTATTATCTGGAATATTATGAACTTGAAATAAGCTTTATATTATATTCATATTATTTAATATTAAATTGAAACTGAAATTCCTAAGGTGAAGGGTTTGAACCAGTGTACTGTCCGCTGGTTTTTGTGTTCCGTCCCACCCTTATAAGTATTGTAGATCCCTTGTAATGGCAGTTTTTGTCGGCTAATCAGCGTCGAACGGCAAAAGAAACGCGACAAGAATGCAGTCAAAGAAAGCTCGCGGCGAAAGGATTACCTTAAAAATGTTTGAAATGTCTATCAGCCAAATCCACTATCCCATTCAATTTTGTGGGTTTTTTTTCTCTTTTATCAGTTTGGGACCCTAATCGCTTTTATGTAATGCTAGACACATTAAGGAAGTTTTATGCGCCGATCGCACGAGATTCATTGAAGCAATAAAAAAATTGAAATTAAAAATTGAAAAATTGAAATTGAAAATCTGCTTCTAAAATTTGTTAAGCCGGAAGACAATCGAATTTAAAGCAGTTAATCTTTGTATAAGCTGATGTTACACGCGGTAAATTTTTGTGCAACTTGTCTCGTAACGCTAAAGAGGCAACTACCTTTATTAACAAACCATTTCACAAAGTACATCTGAGTATGCTGCAGCCGCTGTGCTATGGCAAACACTTATTTCGCAGACTCAGACATCGATTTAGTGGACGATAGTGTAAGTGTCTTTTATCGTGTAATGAAAGCCCATAACTTAACCTTAGATTTTACACGAAGATCGGTACAATGTTTTCAAAGGGGATGAACTACAGTTGTTTACCCGGCCTTCGCAAGTTGACCAATTTCACGTTTAAGAGAAATTTTCTCGCTATTCGTTCATGTAAATCTGAGAAAATCTTAAACAAAGGTTCACATAAAATGTAATTTAATTTAGCGTCTATATTTTTTGCGTTAGCTGTTTTTCGCGGAACTTTATATTCGCGAAGTTTTTTCATTCGCAAAAAGCGCGAAAATAAAGGCCCGTTTACACTGAACCAAACGAGTAGAATGGATCGTATAAAAGTGGAACGGATTGGATGAATCTGCTTGTGTAAACGAAGTCTTATTCGTTCCAACAAATGAAGGCAACCGTGTGCGGTTCCTTTTGGGAACGGATCGGATAAATTTGGTTCCGTACCCATTCTTTTTTCTCTCGTTGCGCCATGTAAACGCTCAAAACTCCTTTGAGTACCGAACTCCTTGAGTTTTTCTGGGCCAGACATTACCGTAACCTTTTCAGATCATGTTGATTACGAACCCAACTTAATATCCGATCCGTTCCTAGCTCTTGCTCGTGTAAAGGCGTTCGTATTACTAAGCTACCGGTACCACTGAGTTTTTATCCGATCCGTTTTGTTCAATATTACGTGTAAACGGGTCCTAAGTATTAATGCTGAGTTACAATGCAGGCTCAAGAATAAAAATTGAATCAAAGGCTCGTTTCCTGGTGTTGTTGAAAAGTCGTTTTTGAAAGAAGTGCAAATCCTAGTCTTAATCCTTTGCCCTTATTTGTTTCTTTCTAACATTTAAGGAACAAGAGAAGCCGGCTTTGTCCACGCCATATCCTCTGCAGGCGTTGCCTTTGCTGTAACTCGAGCCTGCAGTGCGGGAAGACTTGGCAGTAAATGCAGTTGCGACTCAAAATACCGCGGGGACTCCAAGCAAGGCTTTGAGTGGGCTGGATGTAGCGACGACATAAAATCTGGTATAAAATTCTCGCGAGATTTCGTAGACGCCCGTGAACAAGGGAGAGAGGTGGGGGCCCGGGCACGAGTTCTGATGAATCTACACAATAATGAGGCAGGAAGACAGGTGAGCTGGTTGATTGACAGCACGGATTTTATGCCGCTCTTACTTTTTTTAAGAGTATTTTGAAGCTGAAATTGGTGGAAGTTTATGACGGATTTACGGTTGTTTTGCATTCCTTGATTTATCTAGTACAGCAATAGTATTATTATCACAACTTTTATCATCATCATCATTATTATTATTTACAGTGTTAAAAAGTATTGGTACAAAATCTTACCTGTATAGGGCGCACAGCGTAACCTATACTGTCTAAAAGGAAAACGAACTATTTACAATAAAATATCAAAAACTTATCGCTATAAAACCATTGCCTTTAAAACTGTTCAAAAATGTAATGGGCTTTTAAGAATTTCATAGTTATTTCCATTCGTTTTTAGGCAATCACTCAAAATATTACTATGACCAGACCTTACTAAGACTAAATATAACTATAAAATTAGTTTCACGATAATACCTTAGAAAATATTATCTACCCTACCAGTAGACTTTTAAGAATTTTATAGTTATTTTCCTTCCTTTTTAGGCAATCACACAAAATATTACTATGACTAGATATTGCTATGACTAAATATAACTATGATTAGGTTCACGTAATACCTTAGAAAATACTATCTACCCTACCAGTAAACTTTTAAGAATTTTATAGTTATTTTCATTTGTTTTTAGGCAATCACACAAAATATGAAAATTGAATGCAAGTGTCATGGCGTCTCAGGAAACTGCAATATCAAGACTTGCTGGAGAGTAATGCCGCCGTTCCATAAAGTTGGTGTACTTTTAAAAGATAAATTTGACGGAGCGTCGGAAGTTACCCGAAAGTTGATCGGCTCGCGCCAGGTCCTTGTTCCAAAGAACAAATTGTACAAACCTTTTACAACCTCAGACATTGTTTATATCCATGACTCTCCCAATTTCTGTGACTACAATTCTAAAACTGGCTCTCTTGGTACTCGGGGACGGCAATGCAACAAGTCTTCCCAGGCGATTGACGGTTGTGACTTGATGTGTTGCAATCGTGGTTACAGAACGGTAGAAATTGTAAAGAAGGAAAGATGTTTCTGCAAGTTCTATTGGTGCTGTTACGTGAAATGTAAGGAGTGCCTTAAAGCTGTAGAAGTCAGCTATTGTAAATAGGAGGACACAGATGGAAAGCACGCGTCCTTCAAAGACCACAAGTTTTTCATCAGTAATCCTTGTTCGGGTATATTAAGAACGTGAATAAGTTATTTTGGTAACATAATGGCATGGCCTCTTGTACCGAACCCACACTCGCGGTATAAATATAATACAACAAATAAAAGCAACGTACATCTTCCAATTTATGTTTAGAACAAATTCTAAAACAATAAGAGAATAATAATAATAATAGCAATGATAAATAACAGTAATCATATTATTCTGTTTATTCAATAGCTCTGGCAGTATAGGAGTTGTGATTCACGTATTAAAGAGAACCCAGCATAATCTTATTATCTGTGGCAACATTTCCAATCCTTCATTGTGAAAAACTCTCTAAATTGCTTTATTTTGGTTTTTGGATTTGGCACGTTATTGATGAGTTAAGATCATGGCCGCAGTAAGTCGCAATATCACGAAACAAATTACATATTCAAGTGGCTTTATTATATGGTAGGCTCGCTGAGCGGACAACATGAAGCGAATTCTGTGTTCTGATTGGTTACACGAGCGTGCAAGATAGGCCCATCTTGCCCGCTCGCGATTGCCCGTTTTGTTCACGCAAGTAAAAAAAATTAACGCAGAGCGGAATTACTCATTGAGTTTTGGGCAATGGAGTCGCGAAAGGGAGAAAAGACAATCAAAACAAAGCAAACGTAGACGAGTTTCATAAATTTATTCGTCAACAAAAAACCGACAAATACAAAAATTAAAACGCAAAGTGATATGAAGACATGGAAGCGTTTTTGTCTTACGGAAAACAGT
>JAOCNB020030196.1:0-13509 GCA_026546465.2 Palythoa caribaeorum | reverse complement strand
TGCGCTCTCGGTCCATAAGAAAAACTCGGGCACGTAAATTACGGTACGGACCTCGCACTAGGTTAATAAGAGTTTAAAATCTACCCTTAAATAAAGTAAGCCTGAGTGTTAGCAGCCGTGGACAGCTGTTTGGCCTTATTAGGCCTCGTCAGCATGGCACAGTTTATACAAACAGTTTTGTTAGCAGTACTACATTGGCTGGGCAGTGAGCGCGTTTGATTCCTAACCCTGGCTGTGAGTTTGTACTGAAGCCAGACCACTGCAGGCACTAGGATTTCAACTTTTATGGGGAAATGTTTTGGGATTCCATGCCACAACACATCTAAACCCATCGGGGAAAGGAGTGGGGGGATAAAATGGGCAGTATCAGACCCACCGATCCACGCAAACTTTATGTAAAATCGGCTGATCTGGAGATTGTTTTGAGACCGAGTCCTTGTAGTGTTTTGGTAGATGCAAAGACAAACGTAACATATCAAGACAACAACAACAACTAGTCAACAACAACAACTAGGCAACAACAACAACTTTTGCATTTCCTTCTGTGATGTACATTTCCATTATGGAATATTTAGCACTATAATTTATTTTTGTCTGTTGAAATCTTAATTAAAAAAGTAATTAAAATATAGTTTTATAGCGAAGGAGATGCCCAGGGCCTAAATAAAGCGTAAGGTTTTCTAGTTAGACGCCAGGATTATAACGTTTTTAGGTGATTATTGTAGCCCTCACTCACAAACAAACACATTGAAAAACAACCTTAAAGGAAAAAAATAAAATTAAAAAGAAAATACATTACAGAGAGATCAGGTGTGGAGAAATATGGTTTTTTGTTGTTGTTTTTTTTAAATTTAGTGACTTTGTCAGATATTTGTTTGCGTCTGATTGCAAGAGATTATTATTCTCTTGTAATCTGCACTATTAGAGATTGATTGCAAGAGATTATTAACCGAGCGCGAGGTCTGTATGGGAAAATATCAGACCGAGGTGTTGACCGAGCGCTGCGAGGTTGGAATTCGTTCAAAAAAGACCGAGGTCTGATATTTTTACATACAGAGCAAGCGAGGTTAATTATTCGTTTATTATGTGACTTTTTTTACGTCCGGTAATTTATCCCATGCCTACGTCAACAGAAATCATCGAAACTGTCCAACAGTTTTCGGAAATAATCAGAAAGATTCTGAAATGGTTAAAAACTGTTTCTTATACATTTTTGGAGTTTTGAAGATTTTCTAAAATCTTCGGAAATCTTCGGAAGTGTTCGCAAATCTTTGGAAGTATTTTAAAGTCGTTTCTTAAGTAATTTTGCGAATTTTGAAAATTTATAAAAATCAACATCCAGGAAACCGGCCCAAATACGTGCGTATAAGGCCTGTGGGCCGCGGGTCATATAATAAAATGGCTTTCACGTACTAGTGTCCTCGAGGTTGTCTGCTTCGTAACCTCGTATTTAGCTTATTTCACAGCCTGCTTGGCCTTCTAAAACCGATCCATCATATCTGAGTGGTCTGTAAATCTGCTACAATAACGAATCCAGTCTATCAGATCTGCAAACCCACTGGAATTTTTGTTCAAATCGAACCGATTTTTTTACCAAATCCGTTGATCCGTAGACCCTTTCACCCTCCACCTTCATCTTTGTTCTGTAAACACTTTGCTCAGAATTAGTGTCTAGTGCAGCTGAATTTAGTAGTCGTACATTCTGACAAGCCTGCATGCAGTTAAACAAAACTTTACACCTCTATGCACCATTTCCACATTTCCCGTAATACACTTTGTTTGCCTGCCAACATTTTGTATATGCATCGTTTTCAATATCTTTTGGGATATACAGTCGACCAGTGTTCCCATTAACGCGCCGCCACGCGTGTTTGACGCAAGAAAATGTGAAAATAACGCACCACTTTCGTCCTTCTTGCGTCCCTGGGATGCACGAAAAAATCACTTGGCACGTGGTCAAGGGAGATGGAGAGCCTGGGGACCCTCGAATTTTGAAAACGACCCTCCACTTTGGGACTCTGGGGTTCCCAGGGACCCTTGATTTTCAGAAGTAGTGGGAACACTGGTCGATCCAACAGAAACTTAAAATAATAACTATGCAAAATTTTTTGGGGAAAACAAAGTGTATTATGGGAAATGTGGAAATGGTCAATAGTTGCAAGAACAATGAGGCAGTGGTTTTTTGCTCGTGCATCAGTTTTCCACCAAAAATTCTCCACAGAAAGAATATGTTCTAAATTTTACAGAATCTGACTTTTTGAGGTGCAGATGCCAAGATATTATTCTAAACACAACACATGGAATAATTTCACAGCTGAGTTCATAGACTTTGCTTTAAGTTCATGATGTTATATAATTATATCTAACAATCAGTAGTGCAGCACTAGTAATCATAGAAAACGAAATTTCAGTTCTGTAGTTTTTTGTCACAGTAACATCTTACTGGTAACAAACGTTGCTGTAAAATCCTATTGGCTGCCTCTGTGTTGTCAACATTAAGCAGGCCACATTACCCAACTTGTTACAATTGATTCAGATGTATAAATGAGGACCAGTTTCAGTCTGCTGGGAACAAACTTCCAATGGATTGTCTGATTTCGGGAGGTAAAAGTCCATCATCTGCTTAATGCTACAGAAACCTGAGACATTTCTATGGATTCCGTTGTTAATATGGACTCTAAATAAAGAAAACATTCCTGCCTTGTACCATAAAAATTTAGAAAAATGCTCAGTACATACTTTCTACCAAAAGCCTAAATTGAAATTTATTACTCAAAAATGATGTATACACAAAGATAATAAAACTAAATTAAGTTCGTAAAAGACCTCTGAACATCTTCTTGAGTTTTTGGCCACTATACAAACATGTCTTTATCACACCTGCAGTGAGAACACCTTTCAAACTTTGGGTAACACTGGAATACCTCACAATGGATGAAACAGACTGGCTAATCAACATTGGGCATTTGTGTCTCTCTTTTGCAATATTTCTCAATGCTTCCTCTACTGAACGTCTAGATGTAAAGCTACCAAAACTGTTCTTTAAAACATGATTCAGCAGTGTTTGGGGTAAGCGCTTTAGAAGTTTATATGTTTGATCACTACTTAAGCTCTGTTCCAGCTGAGAGTTTAAACTATGGGAATGTATAACTTTAGAATTTGATATGAGAGGCTGATAAAGTTCACGAAACGCTTTCATATTTGGAATAACTATGTTCTGAACTTTGTTTTTATCCTCTCCAACAAGCATTCGAAAATCCCCAGCATAAGACAATCCTGCAATAGCTAGAAACAAGTCTTGTTCACTGAATTTTTCGGGAAGGCATAGTAGTGCTGTATTAAACGCACTTGCAAGATTAGAGTCAAGAAGTTCCTGGATCTTGGCACCAGCGATTCTTTGTACGATCCGCACAGGTTTGTGAAGGCGGCCACTAATGTATAACCATTTCCAGTCATTCATGTCAAGTTGAAAATTTTCGAAGCTCATGATTCCGTACTTTATAAGTCTCCCTCCACAACGCACTAAAGTATTGTAATAAATACCAGCACCAAATTTGTCCTGTAGTTTGACCAATGCACCTGGTCCGAATGCACTGAGAAAAGAGTAGTGCGTTGGGTTGAGCCGCAAATTTTCCTTGTGCCACTCGTACGGGTCATTTACTACAAAAACAAAATCTATCATATTGTCTGGGGAAATATTCCCCTTTTGTGCAAATACACCTGAGCCATAAGCAAAAGCAAACGAAATGTTAGATGGAAAATAAGAAAGAATCTGACACATCAAATCTTCTGCGTCGTCCGCCATTTCTAACAAATCGTGAGCCCGTGATACTTTTGGTCAGGCATATTATCGGTACCAATCTTCCAAGTCGATACTCGGCCGAACGATTGTCAATAACTGACCGGATGATTGCCATGGCAACGAAAACAAGCTTGCTTGGACCAAAAGCAAGATGTCGTTCTTCAATGTCACCCAACTCGGAGTTCAAGATCAGATAAAATCTGCTGTGAAGGTTCCGAGTTCCAATGACAATCCAAATAGAGTTACTCTGAGCGAACCTGTTTACCCGAATTCTGAATCGAACGGCTCGCACGTTAAATACACTGAAAGACTGCACAAACACATTCGACCTCAACAAGGTAAGTCGTACCGCTGATTATTTGTTTCAGGTAAAAAGGTCGAGGCAACTTCTATTTTAAAAAGTCGGTAGTTCCGACAGCCCACAGAAATGGTATCAATACGAGCCACTTGTGCGCCATTTACCACCTACCTCGGTCAGTGCTCCGTTTACGCGCATTTAATTGTACGAAAGCAATTGTAGAGTGGAAAGCCAAAACAGTCGTTTGAGTTACTGTGATTCTATTACTGGGGATGGTAGGCTGCGGACTAGCTTACTAATTGTGCTGCTGTTGAAAATACCAGTTGAATAAAAATGTCTGTGTAATGATCTTTTAATACCCTTAAAAACAGTTATGTCACTCACAATTAAAACACACACACAAAAGAAAATTGTGAGTGTAGTGGGCGGGAAAGGTTGATGAAATCGGGTTGGGGAAATGAACTAATATAATTCTGTCAGTCGTGAAATGTTTTAAAATTGACCCTAATTTTGTAGATTTCCTGACTGTAATCTGATAGTGCCCTGTGAATAAATTATTCATTTGGGATTTATTTCTTTGTTGACTTACAATCGCTTAATATAATACTTTCATATAATGGCATAGCCAATCTGCTTACTCACATAGTGATGCCTTTATCTGAAGTAAACTTTTTATTTTTTGTAGTGTTTGAGTTTAAAATATTTTCATACAACTGAATACCTTATCCACAGGCAGCCCAAACTCACTTTCATAATAGTTTTCAACAACTGAACAAAGTGACCCAATAATATGAAACAAGAGGTTTGGGTGCCTGTGCTTTGTCAACTAAAATAAAGATGAAGAGATTCCCGACACTGTATCTGGACCTACCATAGCATGCGGTGCATATGGTGGATCTGTCAATTTTATATTTACAGTATGTACCATCTGTGTAACGGATCCAAAAAGCTTGTTCTTGAGTTTCGCCGATCACGTCGAATTGTTTATGTCCCTTTTCAACCAAATATATATCTTGAGTTTTCAATGTCACACAAGCATAAACTGCAAGTCGATGAATCAGACATCAATCTTTTCAAATGCAAATTGCAGAGAACCACCTATTTTTAGCAAAAGGTAAAGAGAACACTGAACCATAAACAACATCACTTTGTTTCTTCATCATAATTTTATGTCAAGTTTTTAGCTAATTATAAAGTGTGTAAGAAATTAACTGACCAACTAGATATGATTAACCATATCCAATCATGCGAAACAGAACAAGAGTTTCAGGTATCCGTTGTGCAGACTGTGTATACCAGAGATTTAGACTGGCTAGACCTACCAAAATCCAACTGTTTCCTATTTTCTATTTCATTGATTCCCATTATATTTCCAAAAGGGCCCAATGAAATTTATCAAAAGAAAGTCACGTCTAACATGGAGTACAGCTGGTGGATGAAAGATGGAGTGCAAAAAGAGCCCTGGACAAAAGTTGATAGAAACGCAAGAGTTATGAGTGAAATGACAAGGTCACTATTTACCTTTTTAAAACCTTGCATTGCAGTTTAAGTATACAGGAGATGATCTAGATTAAGATGATATGTCCCAATCTTAGCTTGTGATTATTATTGAACAGTTCATAGCTTTTGAGTAGTTTGATAGCTTGCCAGTGGGTTTCTCGAAAATGAAGACCTAACACAAAGAACCTGATTAATTTACATTGTAATTTTTATGACATCAATATTTTTATTCATACATAAATTACCAAACATATTACTATTTTCTACTTAACAAATAGATTCCATGTTTGCGTGGCTACATCTGTTCAGTTATAGATAACAGATGACGTCAAACTGTGGTAAGAACAAAAGAGTGGGCACATGAGATAGCCAAGTGTGTCACTGATGTTCTTACCACAGTTTGACATCATCTGTTATCTTATTACTGAACAGACGCACAAAAACATGGAATCTATTTGTTTTATATAATAAAAAATAAAAAAAACTTTGTAATGGTGATGTCAAGCATGCGTCTGTCCTCAAATAGATCATAGGTGAGAACCAATCAAAATGTCAGAATAACTTGCATTTATTATATAAAGTGTTATGGATTTCTGAGGGGGTCTTCGTTTTCGGGTTTTAGGTTTTTGTTTTTGAGGAACCGCTTGTCACCTATTACAATTTACTCTTTTAATAGTTATATTGCTTCACCATGGTACTTTATATGTGTCAAGGAAAATATTAGTTTTGGTCCAACTACAATATTTCATGTTGTAAATTTCCTAGCTATGTTCCCTGGGGAGTGGGGGTTGGTTGGGACTCCCGTATATCATAGGGAGGGGATCATCATTGGAAATTTTTAAAAAATACCCCTAAAAGATACTGGAGTTGTACAATGGTTGGTATGGCAACAAAAGATTTTTCCCTCTAAAAAATATCAGCTGTGTATCAATGTATTGAGTTACATGTTAATAATTGGTCATATTTAAACAATAAAAGTAAATTTTGAAGCTATCAAATGAATGCTGTTATTATAAATATGTTTACTTATTAAATCTCAAAAAGATACCCTAAAAGACACCAGCTTAGACTTTGGTACCCCAAAAACCTTTTAGACACCCTAGGTAAAGGTTACCAGATCCTTGATTTTGACCCCTAAAAGATATGACAATTATACCTGCCCGTTGGCAATTGGAGTCCCTTCCCTTTTTCCCCCCTAGCTCTTCCTCCACGCTTAGTACTGTTCAAAAAATGTTTTACTTAAAATCAGATGATACTTTAATCACTTGCCTCTTCTTTGCCAAATTAAGTTGAAATGTATTTCTATATAATTTAATTATTTTCCCTCTCTCTTAGACTTGACCTTTTTTTGTTTACAGATTTGTTGATGAAATGGCACTAACAAACCGGGAATTCACACTATTTTAGTTGTGTGCAAACTCAGACGTCTACAAGATTTCCTTCTAAATAATGTGTTGTGTTAATATTTTTCATAATCTACTGAGTAACTTTTATGTAAAAGAAATCTCTTATTAGAAAGAACTGAACTAATCTTTTAATTTTTATAAAAAAATAGTTAAATACACTTCAATGAAATGTTAATTAAGATATTAACTAAACTTTAATAAAGAATTTTTTACCTTGAAATAATATGGATATTAGCTATAGCTTCAATGCAAATAATTTACACTCGAAACTACCAGACGAGTAAATAATGATTAATTGTTAACTTATAATTTATTAATTTATACTCGACTGAAATTGAATGGAAACCCACAAATCAATAGCTTTTTTACATTGTAACTGACACCCTAACCCTAAATATAATTGGTACTATAAAATGTGTCAGTTTTACAACAAGTTGTTAGTAACTCAGAATTTTGTATAGAGCATTTTCACCTGACGTCATAGTGGGAATGATATGGTTTACCGTGAACTAAAGAATTTTGATAACTTCTTTTGTTTAGAACACCAACAAATTGGCCAATCAGTCTTTTCTCGTTGGCACCTCTGTGGGGATTGTGTGAAAATGCCATAGATTCTAAAAAAAGTGCTATTCAAATACAAATTTGAAGAAACAATCAAATTTGTATGTCACAGAAAGTTGTTTTTAAAAAAATGCCTCTCAGGATTTCAGATTATATAAAAATCCTTGGGAGGAGATAGAAGTTATACTCTGAATACCAAACCACAAGAACTTTTATTGGTAAAACCATTTATTTAACTAAATAATAAAATCCAATTTCAATTTAATTTTAACAGATGGTGAATGTGGGTATAACCACTAGATCGAACTTAAAGTTTCTATATGGCCTACAGGGTTTTTGTGTTATTGGTAACTATATATTGAATAAACAAGTATTCCCAAAAGATTTTTTCGGTTCTGCAACTGCTGGGGGCTAACCTGCGATGGATTAGTGTCCCGTCCAGGGGGAGTCAATGACTCTCATCCGCTTAAAACTACAGAAACCGGAGATAAGCACCGGCTCCAATGGGCCACTTGGCTTGTAAAAGGATTTAGCTAGCAACTGCTTCACAACAAAATCAAGCTTTAAGTTATCATGCCGGCCATATCTGACAAAAATTAGGCCATGACATCACATCAGGAATTGTCGACTCAATCATTTCACTGTTTTATTGTATTTCCATACAAACTAAACCCGATCAGTTTTCAAATTGCTTACACCAAGAAATGATTGGGTTTGTATGGAAATACAATGAAACAGCAAAAAGCACTGGCTGCAAGAAGAGTTGACTATATCTGAAGTGATGTAAGGGCCTGTACTGGAACGAGGCTTAGCAACTCACGGTCATCTTTGTTGGGCATGCTCGGAGCAGAACTTTAAAGCTTGATTTTGTGGCAAAAATGTGACATCTTGGAATACAATTTAATGTAAATATTGAGACTACAACATTATCGCCTCATCTTCAGGCAATAATAAATGAAATGTTATACATTCGAGAACAGCAAATTAAAGACCAACACTAAATTCTCAATCAGACTCGCTCAAGGTGAAAGTATTTACTTAGCTATGGTGTGATAGTCACTAATTTGAATAAGTCAGAAAAATATTGTAACGACTTGAACCAACATCAGTCTCAATTTTCTATTAAAAATGTGACAATGGGTGTCAGGTTGGCATAGAGGTCATCACTCGCGCCTCTTCCGGTTTTCCTTCCTCAGCAAAAATTGACTCCCAGCTTATTCCATCTGGCTGTGGTGCTGTGCTCCGAGCTTGTGTATGGGCCGTAAAGTGGCTGCAATTGTGTGTGTGTCTGTAACCCTTGTATGTGTGTGATGAGTGCACCTTTAAAATGCTTGTGGTCTGACTTCGTTGAGCCGTGTCCTCGTAATTCAGCCCCTGGCTGCAAGGAGGGCGATTAGCAAGGCCAATTTATCATTATTATTATTAGAATTGAAATTTTTTTTGGAATACTGTTCCACTCATTCTTGAGACACCAAAACTGAAAAAAGTGCTGTTCAATAATCTATGCATATAGGCACTTTAAATCATTGCACGAGCTAGCTATAGGCGCTCTAGAATCTTACTACCAGGGTTCAAAAATTAACAGGGTCTGGGAAACAGAAAAAAGTCTTGAAATCCAAGAGCTTTCGAGAAAGTAGGGGAAAAGTCAAGTCATATAGTAGAGCAAATATTATCTTCAAAAAGTGTGGATTTTGTTGACTTGACTTCCTGCCAAAAAACACCAAATGAATTGGATTCTACAAGTCGCATTACACACTTTTTTTTATAAGAACAAGCTCAAAATTTGCCAAAATTTAAAAACAAGCTGAGGCTGAGGCTTGATAACTAGGAAAGTTTTTGTGGTAGAAAATGGACTAAAACTTTTGCTATAAAGCAAAAAAGATTCATTGTAAAGACCGCTCAACAAACAATGAAGGTAGTTCGCCTCTAAATTCACCCATACAATACATGTGTGGCACAAGGCGTTTCATTTTCCCATATCTTGTTTTATTTTGTTTTTTCTTCAATAAAAATCGCTCACAGAAATAAGAACAATTTAAGAACAACCTGAGGTTGAAGTTGCCCAAAAATTAAGAACAAGCGAGCCTCTGCAAAATTTACTGGTTCTTATAAAAAAAGCGTGTAGTTCAACAATTGGTCCTCATTGTGATAGGTGAAAACAGGTAAGTTTGACCAACAAGGTTCTAGGAAAGTTACATGGGCTAACCCCCCGTGAAGTGAATTGTACTGATTACAAAATCATTGACAAAAATCCACCGCACCATCGATCTGGAGGACATATCTCAGAGATAGAGCCATGGTGCAGTAATGTCAAAGCTGCATGGATACTAGGAGCAGGCGTAGCACAGTTGGTCAGTGTGCTGCCTTCTGTGCTGGAGACCCCAGTTCGATTCTCAGTGACTCCAACGCCTGTTCCGACTTTCCTCTCATCCGTGTAGCTCGAGCTTTAAATACCCGTAAAACGGAGCACTGACAGAGGAAGGGGGTAAAGTGCGAACCGAGGGCCACAAGTTTATGAGTTTCGCTGTCACGTGTTACCCTTAAATAAAGTCTTTTCATCTTTTTTTTACCTTTACCTGCAGAGTTAAATGTCTCATCAGGGGCTTTGTGTTTCCCCACAAAGAAACACATTACAAAACGGGTTTCTTCAAACAACATCACTGACCACCAAATAGATCACATCTGTTTCAAGAAAATTTAGGCGATCACTTCTTGACGTGAGAGTTAGAAGAGGAACAGACACAGGCCGATCAGATTGTCACCTACTGATTGCAAAAGTTAGGATGAAGTTGAGGCCATGGTGGCTATATGCCACCAAATCCTAGGGTGAATACAGCGTAAGATTCCTTAAGGACAGGGAAATATGAGAAACCATCATGATCATGCTATCAAACAGATATCTTCCACATCAGGATCTGGACAGGAAGGATGACTGGAAACATTAAACAACACATGTGAAGAGGTCCTCGGCAAACGAAAAAAAAAATGAGCACAAAGAGTGGATTGCACTGACAACGTTGAAGACCATCAAGAATAGGAAGACTCTCAAGGAGAAATGTAACAGGAGCCGAACCTGGCATTAGAAAGTTGATCCCCAGAAACTATATCAAGAGGCGCACAAGGAAGTTAGGAGGCTCATTAAGGAAGATAAAAGAGAACATTTCAGTTCCTCAGCTATAGAAGTAGAGGATGCAGCAGCTAGTGGAAATATGAAAGACTTCTATGAAACCACAAACAATCTTGCGAGGAAATTCACTCGTACCAACAACCAGGTGGAAGAGAAGGAGGGAAACATGTTGACAAGGGAGGATGAACAGTTACAACAATGGGTAGATCACTTTAGTAAACTGCTCAAGAGACCATCACCTACGGAACCACCATCTATTCTTGAGGCACCATCGGAACTGGAAGTGAACTGTGAAAGACCATCTAAAGAGGAAATCGTTAAGGTTATTAAGAAACTGAAGTCAGGGTAAGCAGCAGGACCCGACAATAAACCACAAGCGGCACTTAAAGCAAGATCCACACACAACTGCAGGCATGCTGTATGACTCTTTGGAAAGATTGGGAAAAACGAGGAAATGCCTTATCAACAAACTCCCCAAGAAAGGAGATCTAACATAATGTACGAACTACAGAGGAATCTCTTTGCTGACAGTGGTAGGAAAGATCCTAAACAAAGTTATTCTAATGCGTCTACAGACAGCTGTTGATGTTATGTTAGGAGGTCAAAAGCAGGTTTTAGAAAAGACCCTGCCTACACTGACCAAATCGTTATCCTTTGAATAATCATCGAACAGTCCATCAAACAGATTACCTCTGTCTATGTCAACTTTGTAAATTTCGAGAAAGCTTTCGACAGCCTTGATAGAAATGCACTCTGGAGCCTTATGATGCACTACAGCATTCCAGGAAAATTCATTAGAATTATCAAGGACGATGCGATGACCTGTAAAGTAGTTTATGCTGGGAAATTGTCAGATAGATTAGCAGTAAAGACAGGTAATAAAAAAAGGCTGCTTGATGTCACCATTCTTATTCCTGCTGGCAATGGATTGGTCAATTAAAGAGACAACAGATAACCAACAAATCGGCATCGGGTGGAACTGACAGAAACACATCGACTTTGCAGATGACATTGTGCTTCTCTCTCGCAACAAAGGCAAGACAAAACCAAAAGGATGGTAAAAAATTCTACAAAACTGGGACTAAAACCAAATGTTGATAAAACCAAGATCACGAAAATTTGCTGCACATCAAGTAGGCCAATTAAAATCCATGATAGGAATCTTGTTTATCTTATCACAAAACAGAGTTCAGAAACTTCAATTTCAATGTGAAAAGTGTCCTGTTGTATGGTTCAGAGACGTGGAGACGCACAAAGTCATCTAACAAGCTGCAAACATTCATCAACAAATGTTTGAAGAGAATCTTGAAGATGATTTGGACAGATAGAAAAACAACCGAAGATCTTTGGAACCAAGTCAGAAAGCCATTTAAATACAAGTCTGGTGACACAAATGGAGATTGGCCACACGTTAAGGAAATATCCAGACAGTGTTACAAGGCAAGCTCTGAAATGGAATCCCCAAGGTAAGCCAAAAAGAGAACGTCTTAAGAACGCATTAAGGTAGGTTGTTGAAGCGGAGATAAAAAGCTGAGGTTACACATGGAACACCTTAGGGAGACTAACCCACGACAGGACGAGTTGGAGGAAGTAAATCCTTGATGACCTATGCTCCAGGAGGAGCTATGGGCCTAAGTAAGTAAGGATACTACTATAAAATAGCACTCCAGAGATTAGACGCTCTAAATTGATTTTAACAGGCGATTCAAATGTATTGACTGTCTTGCATATAATTTTCAAATCTTGAACAAACAACACAGGAAATTAGAAACAATTTGAGGTTGTTGTACAACTTTTGTCTGAAACTATACATATTGCTGACTTAATTTCAAGTCTGGAAAATCCGGCCAAAGTAAAAAAACCCTCGAGAAACAGTGTGAAATTTTGGTTTCAAAGATCTGTGCAAACCCTGCACTATGAAAAATCGATGGCTGCGCAAAAGTTTAACTAAGTGGACAAAGTAGCAGTTGTATGCTAAATCGATTTACGAGCGTAAGTGGCCCATTGGGGCCGGTGCTTATCTCCGGTTTCTGTAGTGTTAAGCAAATGAGAGTAATTGACTCCCCCTGGACGGGACACTAATCCATCGCAGGTTAGCCCCAGCAGAAGATGATACTCATTTTACCAACCTCGGGAGGATGGAAAGCTTAGTCAATTTTGGCGGAAAAGAAGGTCACACAAATGTTTAGCACTCGGCTGAGTCGGGGTATTTGAACCCGGGATCTTGTGGCTAGCAGGCAGAGATCTTACCACTGCGCCAACCACGCCGCTATTAGTTAACAACCATCATAATGTTATAGTCTCTGTAAAAAATATGAACCTTTATATTTTATTTCTTCTGATTCTTGATCTCAGTGAGTACTTAAGACTGTTTAACTTTGTAATTCAAAAATATAATGCTGTAATAATATAAGCCATTTCACCAACTTTTTACACACATAAAGCAAGTTTTCACTTCACATTGCTTCTTCCAACGATGGTCCATCATGCATTAAATAAAATGTACCTTCACAAAAGGTAATTGGTTTCATTTTGATAAAAACTATGGAGGGTAAAAATGAATAACTTACTATTTTTGGATTTATGTTTAGTTTAGCGAATATTCTCGAGATCTATTACAGTAAAAGAAGGATTATTATTTATTTAGTAATCATTATAAATAATTATAAATAAAAGCAAAGGGATGTGTTTCTAATTATCTTGTGGTACAATAGCACAATAATTATTATTAAATAAAATCACTGCAGCTGGTAGTGGATTTTAGTCCGTAGTTATGAACTTTAGTAAACTTAATATCTAGTCAGCTTTCTCTTAT
>JAOCNB020030195.1:0-21792 GCA_026546465.2 Palythoa caribaeorum | reverse complement strand
AAAATAGCTCACAATAGAGGTTATTTGGGCAAAATATAAAAAATTTCGAATTTTCACGACATGCGCCGAGTTCTCGATATTTACAGGGATCGGCTCTTAACCTTTTAAACCCCAAGCACGACAAACGACGTGTTGGTAAATTCTCCCAACTGAGCTCTATACATTCTATATAAGTTGTTTTGGAGAACTTGGCTTTTCAACTTCCACAAATTTTTTCACTAGATCAATACCTTATTTCTCATTATCAGTTGTATCATTTTCTTTAAGATATGTAAGGAGAAGTTAGATGTTGATAAACTGTCTGGGGATGAAAGGGTTAAACCTAGCACATTTTGAAAAGAAATGTAAGCAAAGAAACGGAAAATGATCACAAAATTATAGGGCTGAGAAGAACTAGACAGAGATATTTCTCTTCGTGTGATATCACATTAAATCTAAGAAAAACTAGACTGGATAAAAATCAGGTAAATACAATTGTTAAAAATTTAAGCTAAAATTACGCAAACGTTTTCGATCAATATGATTATCATCAGGCTGCAAACGTTTGCGTAATTTTAGCTTGAATTTTTAACAATTGTATTTACCTGATTTTTATCCATTTTACAAATATTGACAAAGATGACTCAAAAACTAGACTGTGTTTAAACAACTCCTAGAAATGTTTATCATTAAGTAACTGTTAGTTACAGCACCATAATACTGTCAGAAGAGATGCAGCAGGAGGAATTATGGGAATGCAACCTTTACTTCCCCCTTCCCGCATATGGCCACCCCAACCCCCTCCTCTCAACTTTCAATGACAAAACTATGGACATAACAGCAAGAATTGGTTTCACCACATATTCATTTAACTGGGTTCGTACTCTTTCCTTTCGTACGCATTCTGAAATTCTGTGACTTTTTCCATGAACTTTCAATTCATAACTTTCCATGACCTAGTTCTGGTCATTTTTCCCGATGATACAGCAAAGCTATTCCCTATTTTCTCTTTTCCTGGCACATTTGCTTTGATGAAGAAATGGAACAAAGGATGTTTTGAAATATTGGTGCAAGTACAAGAGGTGTTTTATTTCTTTCTTAACGTTGTTTTGGTACAATCCTATCTAAACTGTTTCAATTTTTCTTGACTTTCATGATCCTAATAAAAATATTTATGACTTTCCACAATTGGAAAAAGAAAATCTCGAATTCCATAACTTTCTAGGTTTCCGTGAACTATAAGAACCCCGATTCAGTAACCTTGCAAAAGATTTCATTATGATTACGCTTGGTGAAATTACAGAAACACTAGACAACTTCAAAGTTGCAGATATAGATTTAACAACAACAGAGTGGTTGGTGTGGTGCAAGATATATGCTTTCCAATCACAAGGTCAAGAGTTCAAACCCTGGCCTCAGCGGAGTGTTGAACATTTGTGTGAACTCCTTTTCCACCAAAGTTGGCTCAGCTTTCCATACTTAAAAGGTTGTTAAAATGCGTACCAGCTTCTGTTGGGGGCCAACCAGTAATGGATTAGTGTCCCATCCTGTGGAAGTCGATGACTCTCATCCACTTAACACTACAGAAACTAAAGTTAAGCACCAGCTCCGATTGGCAACTTTGGCTGGTAAAAGATTTTAGCTATAGATTTACCAGTGCCAGAATGTGCGCAAAGAGTGCTTGGATTGGTGCACAATCACCCACAACCCCCTCACTTCCCTTTCCCCCAAATGTTTTTAATTCCCCTAAATGTTTTCTATTGTATAACGGACTTACAAACCTTGACAATTCCCGACGTTGGAATGTCAACTGGTGTATCAATGTCTGCAAATAGTTTGTGTCTCATGGAACATTTTCTTTTCTCCCTAAAACATTACAGACACAAAGTAAACTACTGACGGATCTGAAAAATATCATGATTCGAGTTAACCATTTTGCCAGTTAGTGACAGTTTACTATCATAGTTAAGTAGGATAATTGCTGTGAGACATTAGGGCTTCTCGCCATTTGAGCTTCTCGTGGTATCATGGGCAATATTTTGAGGCTAACAGTATGTATGAACAGTGAAGCTAGCAAATGTTCTGTACAAGTGAGAGCTACAATTGAGGTACTGTAAGTTTTTCCTTGTTTTACCATGTGTAAATCATTTTCAACTGCCACTGAAAATTTTCATCAAGGCCTTAAACAATGTAGTTTTAGCAGTTTAAATTTCAGCGATTTTATGTGCACCAACATCTCTAGTGCGACATTGGAATACTGTTAAAGTCTTCCAATCTTCAAACCAAACGAAGGAGAAAAAGATACTTGAATGCACATAAACCAAAAGGCTTTCCAGATGCAAACACGATTTCACTGACAGATTGTCTGCTTCATTTTAGTCTTCCGGTAACAACAACCTTAGTCAATCGCTACCCAAAGCCGGAACACTCAAGATATTTATTTGATTAATGAACACATTGTGCTAAAGTTGAATTGATATACAGCTATTTCAAATCAGGGAGACGTCTGTAATAGTTAATATCATGACCGTAGGAACCTTTGGTAGAATAAAAAGAACAGTAGGTATATCACAATGTAATGATGATGATAATAGTGTTCACAAATCTTAATAATAAAATAACAATAATAATGACGATGGTGCTATAATAACACAGTAGCTGCAGCAACAGTGCTCTGGTTCATTGACAAAAGAAACTTCTATTTCATAGCCAAGGATTACGATAACCAAATCACGTGCCTGTAAAGATCGTTACTGCATGGCCGTAGCATCATTAATTCATAGATCAACACACTGTAAAAGGCAACAGATTTTGAACTACCATAATTCCTTTTTATCATTGTATTGAGTAGTACTGATGTCAACTTTTTTTTAAATAGCTGTATATTACTATTACTACTAAATATTGAACATGTTAGACTGAATTTTATTTGCAAGTTTTGAATGCCCAACCTTGTTACTTGCAGTACTTCACTTGCTATTTGCAATTTCTAGTATGTGATTATAAATATTAGCCCCTGCTCTAGGTTTATCTCACATCCTGCATTTGACTTCGCTACTTTACTAGACGTTTTGTGATACGGAAAAATAATACTACAGAACCCCGTTTTGCAGTGACTTTTGAAGATTTTGTCATGAATTTACCAGTCATTATTTGACCAAGACATTAAATTTAGTTGATGTCGTCGTCGTCGTCGTCGTCATCATCATCATCATCGTTGTCGTCATCGTCATTATCTTTATTGTCATTGTTATAATAAATACGCTTGCTAATGCCATTATTACTGTGGCCACCACCATCATCAACCTTTATATTATCTTTATTTTAATCTAAATCGTTATTATAATTGTTACTTAAAAATTTACGACTAGAACTCATTAAGTGAAGGCACTGGATCACAAGGATACCTAGAGAGTTCCAAGTTATAATATTAAGCGATTCTAATCAACTTTCCTAATTATTTTACTCCTCAGTATTTAAAAGCATATATGTACTTATCCTTTATGAGAAAGCGCCATGTGTAAAACATTAAACGCACCTGCATTCACCAAAAGCCTCAAGAGCAGTGCAAAGGCTTATGTGTTTTTTCATTTCTTCTTTAGCCTATGGGGAAAAATATTCTTTATCTTAATGTTGACATGTAGCTCATTCGCTTAAAGACCTTTAATCACACACCTAAATGTTTTGTTTATTATTCATTATCTTAAAGTATTTCTTTACTGAAGATTGTAATTTCAAAAATTTACAATCTATACTTGAAGTCCAAAAGGCATCAAACAAAAGAAAGAAATATGGCATTTGGAGAAGATAGAATCGCAACAGACACACTGATGCCAAACACAACTACGAGTGCCAAAACTCTGAAGAAACTTGTTAATAAATAATGGGCGATGAAAGTACCAGAAATATGAAAGATTAAACTGTAACAGTGAAGCTGCCTAAGGAGAGAGAACCACAGCAATAGGTCTGACTTCAAACCACTGGCGGTAAAAGGAAAGATAGTTTGCAGAGTTCTCTTACAGAAGATAAGGGAACAAAAGGACTAAAGAAAGCCACTTAAAAACAATCAAGATTAAGAAGGTATGTATGGTACTGTGTCTTACAACAACACTGAAAATCTGCGATTTTGCAGATGATATTAACCTACTCTCACACACCAAGAAGGTCATTCAAGGCAAAGAGAGGGAAAATGGAGTGGATTCAACATAAATCAGTGTGGGACATCCCAAAATAAAACAAAGGTATCAGAAGCCCAACATAAAGATTTAAGTTTAACAGCACTCAATCCGACTTTTTATTGACACGTTTTCACTTTCACAAACACTCTCCACAAACTTGTCCCTAGTTCTGATCGCAGGATCTGGGAGGTCTGTCATGTAAATGTCACTTCCGGTTGTACAAAATCAAAGTAAACAAAGTCACATCACAACGAACGATGGTGAAAATTACAACACTGGCAAGTATTTAAAATATACGAAACGAGAGGAGATGCAAGACTTCATGAATTTCATCAGCTACATCCAAGGTGATAGTAACAATGCAAAGGAAAACTTCACCACGATGGGACTTGCAAAACATTTGGAAATCATCAGACCTAAACCACATTGAAATTATATAAAATAATTCGACGTTCTTTCACTTCTCATGTATGCGTCAAAAACGTGGGAAACCTATAGGAAGCTCAACGGTCAACTGAGATTCTTTTGAAAATCTGAGTCTAAGACAAATTTTCAGGATGCATAGGTAACAGTAAAGAATTAAGCAGGATGGCAAGAGAGCATAGTTTGATGCCCTCAATTCCATCTGGGAGGAGTGGTTGGTGCGGTGGTAAGACTTTCGCCTTCTAACCACAAGGTCCAGTTCAAATAATGGCTCGGTTGAGTGTTGAATATTTGTGTGACCTTTTCCGCCCAAGTTCAATTAGTTTTCCGACCTCCTGAGATTGGTAAAATGAGCACCAGTTTCTGCTGGGGGCTAACCTGTGATGGATTAGTGTCCCATCCAGGGGATAGTGAATGACTCTCATCCTCTTAACACTACAGAAACCGGAGAGAAGCACCAACTCCAACAGGTCACTTAAGCTCGGATTTAGCTAGCTATTCTATCGGAACTGAAGATATATGTAAATAACAATTCTTCATTTTTATTATAGTAAGTAAACATTCAACTTTGACGGTAATCTAAGTTTTGAACTTCAGAATGTGGCTACCCTTCCTATTGGTAGTAGGAATAACGGAACCTTTGGGTGAAACCCAGAGAGAACAAGCACAAGAACAATGAAGGAAAACGCTCAGTTAACATGAGAAGATTATGTAAAACGTACAAACAATAGTAGGTGAGGCTGTTTGTTTGTAAATGTCCAGTCATAAATATTCTGAATTAAGTAACTTACATCCATCATAGGTTTAGCAATATCCTCCTCCAAGCACCTCGGAACCTGTTGGTTTGCTCGTTTCAAAAACTCCACAAGAGCAACGGAATGCTTCCTGCACTCAGGCTTTTCAGTGATGAACATAATTGACTGACACTTGAGCTCCTAAAAATTGAATCAAGAGAAAACTAAGACAACTGTTGCTGGAGATTTTGAAAGTATAGAAAAACTTCAAAGATTTGAAGTTCAAATTAAACAGAGTTTGCCATAAAAAATGAGAAGTTTTCGATGCAGGAAAGAAATCATAAGCCAATGTCGATGTCTCCCCGGCTATCTAAACATGATATTTTACGTAATACAGTTTTTTGTTTTCACTACGTCATTACCATTATAATTTTTATCAACTTTTATAATCGCTTCCAGCAAAACTACAGTATATTCTCTTTTTTTAATAAATCTACCAGTATCAATGTCGCTCTATTTAATAAACTAATGGCTAAAATACACCCAGTTCACGAACTGGAATTATTTTAGCCATTTTTAGTTCATTGAAGAGAGTTGTTGCTAACAATAACTTTTTAGTATAAACCATAAGCACTGGTACTAGCTCAAAATCACAATAACTATGACAATATGTCAAAAAGGCTTGTATTATTATTAATAAAGAGAAATAGTTTTCCGGATTGCTTTTTATCTTCTGTTCTATGAACTGAAATTGTTTTAGCCATTTTTAGTTTACTGTTTCAATAGACTTATTAAAAAGAAAGAGGCTCAAATAGTAAAGTGCCTCCTACTTTCAGAACTTTACTGGACAATCATGAACATAGACCAGATCTTTTGTTATTAGGTAACAGATTATTATCTACTACTTATGCGATCATTATCAACTTCTAGCATTTTTTTACTCAAAAACGTTGGACATATGTACCTTTGATGTAGCAGATTGTTCACTAGTTGCAAGACATCCAAGTCTGTTTCCGAGCTTGCTCTTGCTGGCAGGAAAATCATAATGAATGATACATGATGCATTTTTGATGCTCACTTTTTCCACAACTTGGTCGCTCATCACTGAAAAGTCAACAAAGAGTTTTAAAATTAGGATAAGGACGTTAAACCGTACGTTAAACCGTAGGTCCAGTCTCTCGACCCTTCTATCGAGTGTGTGTTTAGCTTCGGTTTGAGATCTCTGATAAACAGCATTTCATAAATTAGACATTCGAGTTTTCTGGTGAATTTCTTCAATACTTCAAACAGAGGTCTCATGTCTGAGTTTCTAATACCATGACACTGAGACATGTGTTTGCCAATTGCCGATGACTTATGTTTCTCAATCCGCTAAAATAAAATGTCTGTTTAAAGTATTGAAGATATGCACTGGAATTTATGAAATGCTGTTTATTAGAGATCTCAAACCGAAGCTAAACACACAATCTAATTCAATTCGTGCTAAAGTTTTTGTTTTACTTAACAATGGCCCTTATTGTACAAACTTTTTCTTTTGTATCTTTGTTTATGTTAATTAGTCTAAAACATCTATTATTGTCACAAGTTGAAGAGCTGAATTTTTCACCTAAGTAATTTCGTAACTCCCTGAAAATGGAACCATGGTGGTTCCGAAACGTCGGTTATTCATCCTAATCTTTATTTGTTTCCTTTTTGCTGGACAAAAGGCTGTGGATTCCAGACCTTTTCCATAAATTTGCTCTAATTTCCTGGCTTTTCCATACGTTCGAGAAAGTTTTTGGATTTCTTGATATTTTCAACCCTATGTAGCTGATACCTAATATGGACATATAGTTTGTGGCATGGGGAATGTTTCAATGTCTCTTGAAATCCTTCGGCTGCCAGGAGTGCATACTGTACGTCTGCAGTTTCTCCAGACTAGTATACTCACTTTTGATCAATAGCACAGAAACTATTCCGCCAAAGAGTCAAGGAAAATGGTAAACCGACATAGCTACATTAGACATAAGAAGAGAAGTGGATTGTGAAATAGCATATTTGATATCCCTAAACTACAAAATCAACATAAATAAGAACCTTTCATTTCAAATACTTACATAGAGACATACTTATTGATCCTTACCTGCTAAGTGTAAACTAGGTGATACAGACAAGTGCTCCTTTTGTCAAAAAAAAAACAGAAACCTTAACCTATCTCTTCCTAAAGTGCCCCATTACTGAAACATTTTGGGAAGAACTGACAGGATGGATACAAATGCAACAGACTAACGAAACACTTAACTTCAATGCTGAAGAATTATTAGGGCTTTTTTCCCGCAAAAAATCTGTGCTTGATCTAACTTTGCTGTATGCACGAAACTACTTATACAAATGTACATATGTAATTTACCTCAAAAAGTTCCAAAAATCGATATATAGAAAAAGAATCTAGAAAGAATTAACCAAATAGAAAAGCTTTTTGGAAAGTAAACAAACAATCTTTAACAATAAATGGATGCCTTTCTTTGTATTATAGCCAGATTTGAAAAAAATTAAAGGAAAAAAAAAACAGCTGATACCTAATATGGGCATAGAATCTGCGGCATGGGGAATGTTCCACTGTCTCCTGACATCCTTCAGCTGTTCTTGCTCCATGTACTCGGTTGCCAGGAGTGCAAACATACTGTACGCCTCCAGTTTCTTTAAAAGCTGCTCAGCCTGTTTAGCAGTAGCTGTAAAAACTATGGTGTCTTGGTTTCTTTGAAAAAAATCTTCTCCAAGGATTCCTGTGGGTAAAAACTATAAGTTTATAATAGGAACGTACAATTTAAACAAGTTGAAAGGCCGCAGCAATGAAACATTCCTTGTGGTTTGTATACAGATCAGTAATGCTTCAAGGACTTTTCTCTTTGCAAAAGTAGATATACAGTAGTAGATATATAGTGTGCATACCTAACAAGAGATCGTCCCTTTGGCTTGACTGGCAAAAATACACGATCTGTTTCACGTTGTTGAATACTGCAGCCTCACACTTGTCGGCAATGAGTGTGAGTGGGTTTCCCAGGTATGCCCTGACAAACGATGCAAGTCCAACAGTCCAGGTTCTTGACATCACGACAGTCTGGCGGGGTAAATCTCGCTTAGGATTTGAAGCCAATAACTTGCCATAAAATCTCATTAGCTCCTTTAACTCTGCCGTGAATTCTTCAACCACAATATCAGCATCATCAATGACAAGATGACACAGTCTATCCAAACTTGTGTACCTGCAAAACAACAGAGCATCTAACGATGGTTTTACCTTGTTTTTTGGACATTTGCAGTTTGATCCACAGCTTTCTTCTTTCTTTACTTAAAAACGTTATGATACGATCTTCACTGCTATAAATGCAATTTAAGGAATTCGAAAAAAAAAGCCTGAAAAAATTCAGACTTCCTCGGGATTCAATCCAAAGACATCTGCGATGCCAGTGCAGCACTTTAAGCCACTGAGATGCAAAGAAACATCTGTTGGGAGCAGTTTAATTTTAGTGGGTGCATATATGTCACTTAAAGTTGACAATTGACAGATTTTGTATCGCGGTTATAAGCAGTGATGCTATGATACGATCTTCAAGGTTATGAATACAATTAAGGGAATTGCGGAAGAGAAGCCTGAAAAAAATTCAGACTTCAACAGGATTTGAACCTGTGATATTAGTGATACCGGTGCAGTGCTCTTATCAACTGAGCTATGAAGCCACATCTGTTGGGAACAGGTCAATTCTAGTGGGAACACCCTATGCCACTTGAAGTTGAACAATAATCATTGTAACAGATTTCGTACCGCGGATATAAACAATGGGCGGTGTGGTTGGCACAGTGGTATGATCTCAGCACAAGGTCCCGACTTCAACCCTGGCTCAGCCAAGTGTTAAACATTTGTGTGACCATTTCCACCAAAGTTGATTCAGCTTTCTATCCTCCCAAGGTTGGTAAAATGAGTACCAGCTTCTGCTGGGGGCTAACTGCAATGGATTAGTGTCCCATCCAGGGGGAATCAATGATTCTCAGCCGCTTAACACTACATATCCCGGAGATAAGCACTGGCTCCTATGCGCCTCTTAGTCTCATAAACGGATTTAGCTTTATAAACAGTGACGTTATAATACGATCTCGGCCATTAATAAATGCAATTTAAGTAATTGCGAAACAAATTTTTTTAGGTCTCTCTTTTTCCATTACTTAAATTATGTTTATAACCGCAAAGATTATATCATAACGTCATTGCTTATAACCCCGATACAAAGTTATCCGCCTTGATAATTACAAACATGTGGACAAAAAAATTTTAAAAACAAATGTAAGTTTTGGCTTTGAGGATGCGGTCTGTAGTTCCTGCAATGTACAGAGGCATGCATAGCCGATTTTCGACATGAGTCTCACATCAAATATTTCTAAAGCAATCAAATTGTACAGAGCGAAGCTGTTGTGCATATACTTATACTTATAAAATGATGATGATGATCATTGTGACCATTGTCGTTGTTGTTGTTGTCATCATCATCGTCAGTGTTTCTACTTGTATTATATTGTTTTGTAAAACTAAACCTTTTCTTCAGAAGCCTGAGAAAGCAAGCTGGAGTGGCAACCAACACATCGCAGCCATTAATCAAGTACACTGCTTGTTCCTGCTCCTTTCCTCCACCATACACCACGTACACTCGGACACGCCTTGCCTTGGTCATTAAATCCATTGCTTCATTGTAGATTTTTCGAGCCTGTCTCCAGAATGGTGTTAAGATAAGCACAATTGGCTGAAACATAATGGACATGCAGGTAAAATTGAGCAAATTCATTTGCTTTCAAATCGCCAAATGGTGATGAAGACAGTTTATCACAAAAATTTGTTATTGACTTTAAGTTTATTTAAAGCAGCTTGGTTGGTGCAGCAGTAAGATCTCTGCCTTCCAACTACAAGGGCCTGGGTTCAAACTCCGGCTCAGCCGAGTCGTGAGCATTTGAGTGACCTTCTTTTCTGCCAAAGTTGACTCACCTTTCCATCCTTACCAGGTCAAGAATATGAGTACCAAATTCTGCTGGGGTTAACCAGCGATAGGTTAATGTCTCGTCCGGGTGTGTGTGTGTGTGTGTGTGTGTGAGGGGGGGGGGGGGTTTAATGTCTCTCGTGGGTTAAATACTACGAAAACTAGCGTTAAGCATTGGCACAAATGGGCCACTTAGGCTCATAAACGGATTTAGCTTAAGTTTATTTATTAATATTAGTAACAATAATAGGACGACTTTAAGATAAAAGTTAATGCAGGAAATTGACAACGTTTCAGGATCATACTGACGCCATTCTCTGAAAATGAATAACGAAAAACTGCTGTGAACTGAGGAATAAAGTGAGTATGAATGTCTCAAGGGATTAGTGCATTGTAATGAAACTTAAAATAAGGCACTGCTCTTAAATAGAGTCTTTAACATTCATACCACTTTATTCATTTCCCGCGATAATTTTTATCTTAAAATCGTTTAAATTATTTTGTTTGATGAATAATGACGACAATGCTTGTAATTTGTGATACCCACTCACTGATGATTTCGTGCTATTTTAAAAACATTAGCTTCTTAGGGCATAAAGTGTTGTCATTCGTATAATTGTTTGTACACCAATAAAGACTGTTGTTGTTGCTGTTGTCGTAAAACCAAGGGGCTTGATTGAGGTACATGATTGCCAATAAAAGCATCAACACTCTATTAGTAGGTCGGTACTTTTTGACACGCCTTAACAATTAGCATCCTTGACAGATGAACCTTTAATTTTGTGAACAAAATATTCTAGAACATGTTTTCAAGCTGAAACGGGCATAAAAAAACTAATGTCTTCAGACATGTTCAGACTTGACCAAAGTATCATAAAACTATTTTCATCTGGCTTCTTTTATGTCTATTATCTTGGACAGCTGATGACGGTGTAACATTTTAATCAATTGATGGTGAGTAACATGATACTTTCAAGTTGGGACAAAAGTTAATTAAACTTATAGTTCACAGTTTGCCTCGTTGTGTCTAAATAGTCTTTTAACATTGGCGGATCTAGGAGAAGGGGCACTGAGGTCCGGTGCCCCTCTCCCACCACCCCCTAAGCTTCACGTTTGAGGCAATGAGTTTCTTTCTTGTATTTGGCAGCTACTAAAAATTATGATTGATTTCAAAACATTTTCCAGTGTATCATGCCTCTGGACCCCAGGGCAAATGAGACATTCATCCATATCAATTTCATTTTAATTATCAAGCATTAAAATAGCATATTAAAGCAAGATGAAGTAGTTAAATCATTGCTACACTGTAACTTCAGACAAGACAGGCATAATTCCAACTTACCCCGTTACTCATTGGAAGTTTAGTATAACAAGTAGGATCTTGCAGTGACTTAAAAATTGGTAGTAAATATGCCCGTGTTTTGCCTGAATTACTGGGTGATATTGCTGCAACATCTCTTCCACGAAACACCGCTGGCCATGCACAAGCTTGAATAGGAGTAGGGATATTCTGCAATTTTAAAGCATAATCTGCAAAGGGGGAGTTACACAACAGGTCATATGGCATGGGGGCGCCAACTCCATAGATCATTACCCCACTGTGCCATTTTATACGGGTGTCTACAGATTCCTGCTGAGGGCTTACTGGAGACAATAACTGTGAAGGTAAGATTGGAGATTTTCCAGAAAGCGAACTTTGACCTTGAGCATTGGGTGATAATTTCTCTAGGATCTTACTTCTTATTGTTTGTTCTTCTGAGTCAATTCGGTTTTGACTACTAAATCTGTTCGAATCATTTTGTCTTTTGGAGAGGTTTCCTTCGGTCAAAGAATCCTTCTTAAAGTCAATGTTTTGCGTATTATCCACACTCTTGCAGAGGTTTCCTTCTGTCAAAGAATCCTTCTTAAAGTCAATGATTTGCGTATTATCCACTACTGATAAGTTACTGATTGACGAGAAGCTAGTTTCTTGTTGAATGGCATCTCGACTTTTTGCTGTCTCACAAGGATTGCGATTACTCGTCTCTGGTACGATACTAGTTGAAGTATTAACTCCTGAGGTTCCTGGTATTCTTGCTGATGTTGCAGACTCCTGATCAGTAAACTTTATAGCTAAGTTTGCAACAACAGCATCAACTATTCTTACATTCTTCTTGGGAAAAGAGCTTTCTTGTTCACCACCATCACTAGGAGACTTTTTCAAAATTGGTTTTAAGTTAACTGTATCTCTACCAACTGAAAAATCTCCAGTGGTTACCTTTCCGGTTGCTGGTAGTCTTGCAGATATAAACCTTACTCGTCCAGAACTCTCGTCATCACTTGACAATGTACTGCGCTTGCAGTTAAAAGACTTGGAGGAGTCTAGGTCCGAAGAAGGTTCTATTTTAGCTTGATTATCAGTTCTAGAACCTCCCTCTACCTGAAAACTCGTTATTGCCTCTAATTTATTACTAGGCAGTCCATTAACACTTGCATAGGTTCCAACTTCAGTGCTGGTTGCAGTCCGTGGAGCTGCAACTACTGAAGATCCAACAATACTAACAGATGATGATGGGGATTTAACAGAGCTGTCTCCACGACCTTTTGTTGTAGAATTAACTGATGAAAACTGGGACGGAGATACAATACTTCCATTTTGAATACATGATGGTGCTTGTGATTTCGAGTTGATGATTATGTTTGAACTACTTGTGGTAACAGACTGCTTGGAAATGTGTCCAGTTTTGGTAAATGGGACCCTATAAGCAGCAGAATTTTGGCTTCCAGGAATCCTCGCTTTTGGAAATGAATAGTCAGTGGTAAGGTCATTTCCAAATTGCTCCTTCAAATATTCAAGGCAAATAAGATCTTGCGATGGATGTTTACGAACATTAGCATCACTTCTTTGCTGTGATGAAAATAAATCTTCAGATCCACTGTCACTATTTACTTCCAACTGGACTGTTTCTTTAAAGTTCCTGAACATGTCCTGTTGCAACCTCTGAAACTGTTCTTGTTGCATTCGTATCACTTCTTGTTTCCTTTTATCAAGTTCATGATTTGGTGACTGTCCAACTGAAAAAGATAAAAATAAAGCAGTATCAAGAAACTTTACAGCTTTCTGATTATAATAAAGTACAACGATGGAATCCCACCTTATGACCATGTCGTTAAAGAGCCATGCATTTTCCTTTAAAAATACTCTTTCAATGTGACCACCCGTTAACAATACCATCGTCCACTTTTTTGAGTCCCAGAGCGTATGTATTTTTTTGTTTTGAACAATATCAATACAACCACTGAAGCACAGATCAAAATTCAGCAAGTTAAACAACTGTCATGAAACTATGAAGAGGGACTGTTACATGTCAAATCCAAATTGTTAAATAGTGAAAATGTTTTTAAGCAAATGTCAATTAAGTCATAAGAAAGGAAAAGTGCACTGGACAAACAAACATACCAGCCATGAAATATGACCCCAACCATTAATATGACCAAATGATTTCGGTCCGTTGGTGGTCATAATAATGGGGTTGCATTGTATAGATAAATGCCCATAAAATATGCACAGTAATTCACAAAATTTCTGAAATCAACACAAGGTTAAGAATAAATTTTCATTCCTGTGGGATTTTAAAAGAACGCTGACATTTCGTGCATTAGCAGATTGTCGGAACATTTTATTTTATGTAGGTGTGTATATTGTTTATTGGTTTCTTTGTACTTTAAGACGATTTTAGATCTGTATACAATCCATGATTGTCGTGGTTATAAGTGTAATTAAGCAATAGCAAAATAGATGTCGGAAAAAAAATTTAGGCTTTAATAGGATTCAAACCCATGACCTCTGTGATACCAGTGCAGTAGCTCCACCAACGAAGCCATACCATCTGGCAGGACGTCAATTATAGTGGGTCCACCTTTGAAACTTAAATTAAGTAATGCATTTATCTATTTTCATGCATATACCGAGAAACCACCAAGAGACTGCAAAAAGATTGCTGGGAAGGCAGGACACAAACAAGCAGCAGATAAAACTAAGATTTTCCTGTGCCAGTAATGAAAAAAGATAAGATCGTGTACCGTAAAATGTATAATCATACCTCTTTCCTCTGTTGAGACTGCAAAATTGCTTTTCACTAGTTCATCATTAACACAGATCTGGCATCAAAAAAAGAGGTAAGTACAGTAAGGTGATTTGAATGCCAAGATTTTGTGCTACAATAAACTTACAGCGGATCTAAATTTGAAAACTAAATAAAACAAACACGAGTTCCAAGTCTTACTTTTAATAAACTCACAAGTTCAGTGCACGCGTGACAGTGGTAACTTGCAGCCACTATATTGGGCATATGGGTAGCATTACCCCACATATATCCAGGGTTCGAAATTAACGGTAGTCCACTAGACCACACACTAGTAAAAATAATGGTGTACTAGTAAAATATTCTCAGCAACAAAATATTTTTGATAGTATTCCAAGTGACGTTATTTCATTGGCTGGACCAATTTAATGTCCTGTTTAACAAAACCGCCGAACTTAATTTTTTGAAAGTCCAAAAATCTCTAAATCATCTGAAAACAACAACTAAAGATTAAAGCAGTCGCCTAATCCGTTTTTTCTTAGTTAAAATGTTTTATTTTGAGTCAAAATTATTGATAGTACAATCAAAACTATATCACAAAGCACAAAACGTTAACAACAAAGACAAAGAATTAGTATTAAAGCCTCGCGCGAGTCTAAATTTTCACGTCAGCAACTAAATCCTAAAAACTAGTCATCAAATGGGCAACTTCAATGCTTTATTACACTTTACCTTAAACCTTTTGGATTTTTTAAGATGTTTAGAGATAAATCTGGACAGTAATATACTGAAGATTTATTTCCAAAAAACGAGACGCCATCTTGAATATAAATGACTCTATTATTATACTTCGTATAGGAACCCTCATAGTGTCTCGCTTAATAAATTATACAGCAATACAAAGCGTACTGTTTTTAAAAACAGCTAAAATAGCCTGAAAAATATTTATCCGAGGAAGGAGTTTTAAGATTTTGGTAGTTTCCTTTATAAAGTGCTTACAAGATACTATTTATGAAGAAACTTTTTTTCATGCTGGGAGGAATATTCATCAACTTGCCTAGAACACTTACACCTGCTTTTTATCTTTCTTCCTTTCCTTTCCATTCAGTTCCTTTTGTTTTCATTCTACATTTGTTATGTAACTGTTTATCAAGTGTGGTGTATAACGTTTACACTAATGAATGTAATCATTGATTATGTTGGTTATGGTACTGTATTCTACACAGTATATTGTTAGCTTTTTATTTTTCTATTTATTCCTCCCTCCGATCTTATATTTTTGGCCTAAAAGTTCATAAAACAGCAAATTAAATTAGTCTGGCCTAATACAAATCTAAATTTTGTTTAGCCTTAAACCGCAAGAAATTAGGTCGCACAAAATTTATTTAGCTTGTGGGAGATAACGATTTGTATAGTAAAAAAATGGGGTGGACTGGTAAACCTCAGTGATTACTAGTCCACATGTCTAGTAAAAAATAATAATAATTTCTATCCCTGTTTTAGTTATACCAATTTTTTTGTAGAAATGAAACAAAAAAAACCCAATATAACCATGGGTGTTAGCTCGCATCGTGAATAGGATGTGTAATCAACATGGCGTGTCTTCTGGCGAGCAATCAAGTTTTTGT
The DNA here is from genome assembly GCA_026546465.2 of Palythoa caribaeorum. Taxonomy (NCBI): domain Eukaryota; kingdom Metazoa; phylum Cnidaria; class Anthozoa; order Zoantharia; family Sphenopidae; genus Palythoa; species Palythoa caribaeorum. Next base: position 5,780 of record JAOCNB020030195.1, on the reverse strand, counting down.
GAAGATACATGAAGCAAAGATAGCTTTCAGGTTTTTGCTACTGGAATAATGAAACTATTTGGCACATTTTTAACATATAAAATTAAAGAATAATAAATCAACATTCGTACTGTAAAATTTTGTACTCATTGCTGGTTAAAAACTTAATTTTAGAGAAAAAAAAGTTTATTGTTTAAGACGTCGTTAATAATTTAACAATCTATTTACATTAAAAATCTGATTAAAATCTATAGCTTGAAAATGTGTGTCCGTAAAAAGCTTTTAAAATAATTTTTATTGTACACCTCTCTGTACTTTGGCGGTAATCGTTCAACTTTCATCTGTGTCCAGTGAGACTGAATTTGATGCTGATGCTGATGTTGGTGATGCTGTTGCTGCTGATGCTGATGATGATGTTGATGCTGATGCTGATGCTGATGTTGATGCTGCTGCTGCTGCTGCTGATGATGATGATGATGATGCTGGTCCATCCAGTAATTCTGAAGATGGGAAGTATGTTAACCTATAGCCTTTTTCTATTTCATAGCATATTCTGGTTGTTTGTTATTTTACAACCTTGTTGACGAAAAAGATAAGTAATTCGTTTCTCTCAATACAATTCATTACAGTACAATGCAATACAATACCATGCCATACTGTACAATACAGTACAAAACAATACTATACTTTACTTTACTATACTACACCATACTATACTATACTATAGTTCAGTTATACTAATTTTTTTGTAGAAATGAAACAAAAAAAAAACAATATAACCATGGGTGTTAGCTCGCTTCGTGAATAGGATGTGTAATCAACATGGCGTGTCTTTTGGCGAGCAATCAAGTTTTTGTGAAGATACATGCGTCAAACAAAAATAGCTTTTAACCCAGGTTTTTGCTACTGGAATAATGAAACTATTTGGCACATTTTTAACATAGAAAATTAAAGAATTATTAAATCAACATTCATACTGTTAATTTTTGTACTCATTGCTGGTTAAAAACTTAATTTTAGAGAAAAAGAAGTTTATTGTTTAAGACGTCCTTAATAATTTAACAATCTATTTACATTAAAAATCTGATTAAAATCTATAGCTTGAAAATATGTGTCCATAAAAAGCTTTTAAAATAATTTTTATCGTACACCGTTCTGTACTTTGGTGGTAATCGTTCAACTTTCATCTGTGTCCAGTGAGACTGAATTTGATGCTGATGCTGATGTTGGTGATGACGCTGCTGCTGATGCTGATGATGATGCTGGTCCATCCAGTGATTCTGAAGATTGGAAGTATGTTAATCTATAGGGTTTTTTCTGTTTCATAGCATGTTCTGGTTGTTTGTTATTTTACAACCTTGTTGACGAAAAAGATAAGTAATTCGTTTCATCAATACAATTCATTACAATACAATACAATGCAATACAATACCATGCCATACTGTACAATACTATACAAACAATACAGTACAAAACAATACTATACTTTACTTTACTATACTATACTACACCATACTATACTATACTATAGTATACTATGCAATCTATTTTAATCCAATCCAATATAGTATCAATACAATACAGTAAAGTACAACGCAATATAATGCAATACTTAACATATAGGACAGTCTAAACCGTGCTCCGTTCAGTAATAAAGCATGCGGGAAGTGACGATGGCACGAGAATATTGTTGAGTGAAAACGAATGCCCTCGTCACTTCCCAAGTGCTCTGTTACTGGTCGGAGCATGATTTAGATTGTTCTATATGTTTTATAATATAGAAAAAATTTCAAGAAAATATGTTGATACTAATCAGGTTCTTTATTTCATTTTCAACGCGAGTCTTGAGTATGACCATAGTTTGAATGCAAATATTCTTAAAAAACGACGGGTTCTAAGATATTATGAACCAAAATGGAGTTTATACGTTAAACAATCTTTTCAGTTTTAAACTACAGACTGCTTCATTCTATTTAGAAAGAAGATGCGAGTTGAACTTAGTTATAATTTGTCAAGCCCAAGCGTGGATCAAAGTTGAAATTCTTATAACTTCTCAACAAAGTTCAAGGCCCTTGCTCGGATAAATGTTTTGAACAGTACGTGCATAAGCTTTTTACTCAAACGACTTGAGTTTATGTAAACTTGGAAGTTCTGAATGTTACAGGAATGAAACAGTACTCCAATCTGAGCATGTTCTTGCAATCTAACTGTATGCGAACGATTCGTTTGCAAACTTCAACCAGATGCGACCTTTCATTCAAGGCGCTTATCAGAACAAACTTGCAACTGGCGGCTGGGTTGATGACTGTTGTATCTACTAGCCTTGCGAGATACAACAGTAGTCATCCTCCAACCCAAACAGATGCTTATGGCTGTCGCTCTTAAACAGTTAAACTCTTGAGAATGAACTAAAAGAGAGGAATTTCGTAACACTTCGTAACAAATTTTGAGTTTCTTTATCGTGAGTTGTGTATTCATAATTATATTGTTGAACTTTGCTCCTTGTTTCTCAATGCATAACGAGATTTTTTTTCTTAATACTAAAAATGAAAGGAAAAACCAATGGATTTCTTTTTGATAACATTTATTTAACCTTCAAGTCAAACACACAAATGGTCCATTTTCCATATTGTCTAGTACGTTTCTTACCACTTTGAGATACTATGTTGTCAATTTCTGCTATCGAAATTTTGCAAAATCTTGTTGTGTTAGTCTCCGGCTTTTTACTGGAGACACTTGTAGTATTTTGTTCATTTTCCAAATCAAAATGCAATAACTGGAAGTCAGAGAGGCAATCTCTTTATCGGACGCTATTTTGTTTCACTTGAAAAAAGTAATAGTTGTCATGGTAACTATCACTCATACTCTGATAAAGCAAGGTTTTTGACCAATCAGAGCGAGTGTTAAATCAAATCTATATTATAATATGCAATACAATACATGAAAATCCAATCCATTGCAATATCATGCAATACAATACAGTACAATCCAATGCAATCCAATACAATACAATGCAATCCAATCCAATACAATGCAACCCAATACAATACAATACAATTTAATACAACGCAATAATAGTATGATATAATATAATATAATAGTGCAATAATAGAGTAGCGAACTGTGATGTCACGTTTCCAAGGTAGCGCTTTTGACTGGATCTAAACAATAATCCAATATGGCGTCGCGAACTAAGCGAGACTAGATTTCTTTCGATGAAATGGGCCAGTGCTTTGTCCCAGACTGTAACCATCTACAGGAAAGTCATACTTGTTCTTCTACCGCTTCCTTAAAGATCCAGTTCAAAGAAATAGGTGGATAACTGCAATTAGTTTGGATGAAAAAGCTGTTCGAATGGAAACTGGAGTACCCAATACAGAGGTTTTCAACATTATAGTTGAATATGTCGAAAGGTTTAGAGCAGATATCAACTATTTCTGCAACTGGAAAGTGGAGAAGATAACCTTCAAAGACCAAATAGTTGTTACTCAAATGAAATTAAGGAATAACTACAACCACCTTCATTTGGCGCAGCTTTTTAAATGCAGTACATCAACAATAGCAAACATTTTACTGACATTGATTCATGTTCTGCACAAGGTACTGTATGAGCCTTACATTGAATCTTCTGTGCCATCCAGATTTAAGAACAAGACCTCACTCCCTGGTTCATTCAGTTTATTTGGCAACTGTCGTATGGTTATAGATTGTACAGATATAGAAATTGCAACGCCTGGTTTGATGAGTGAACAGAAGCTAACATATTCATCATATCGCAACATGAACTCATTCAAAGCTATTGTTGGTGTTGCGCCTAATGGAGTCATCACTTATATAAGCAAACTGTTCCCTGGGTCAGTCTCTGACAAGTCCATTGTTCAAAAGTCAGGGATTCTCACTCATTTTATTGCAGGAGATCTGGTTTTAGCAGACAAGGGTTTTTTAATTAGTGACATTGTACCAAATGGTGTAGATGTTAACATCCCCCCCTTCCTCAATAATGGGAAATTCACTGAGAGTGAGGTTAAACTCACCAAGGGCATTGCAAAGTGTCGCATTCATGTAGAACGAGCAAATACACGGTTAAAGGATTACAGAATATTGAGTTTTATTCCACCATACTTGCAATGCTATTCAGACAAGATTTTTTAGCTCTGTGCAGCTTTAGTAAACTTACAGAATCCCCTACTTAAAGAAGTTAATGGAACCATTGACTTTGAATAGCAACCATAACATCTTATGGCTTGCAATCGAGAAATGTCATACTCGCCTAAAACACGTTTAATGAGTGAGGGAGTTACTCTTTTTGCAAGAAGAACAGGCTCGAAATTACTGGCAGTTAGACGACCTTTTCGTAACAATTTTTATGCCATGCATCACTGTATCTTTGGTTCATCGTCGCTTCGACAACAGCCTTTAAAGTTCCATTTTTATGACTCTTAACTACTCTAGAACATGGCCAGTTTGAAGTCCACTTTCTATAAGATATTTCGAGAGAATTATGTCTTCCACAGCTGGAATGGGAAGTGTGCTTTCTTTGTTTGGCTCAGGACTCAATAGCAATGTCATTCCTGTAAACTCGCCAGATTGCTTCAGACGGTCGAATAACCATTTTTTATCCTCCTCGTTCGCTGATCGTTTGAGTGGATCGTATTGTTTGGCGGGGTACATTTCTTCCGCAGACTTTGAGGATTCGGGGGCTTTCTATTTTTTCCACTGGCACTCTATATCCGTCCTGCTCAAGTTGTGGTAGGCATGTATAACCGCAGATCCTCTTGGACATTCACATTCGGTGAATGTAAGTGCCGCGCGTGTCGTAGCTTACCGTGAATTTGTAAGACTTGTTTTTCATGCTGGCTTGAACAGATCTTCTTAAAATTCCGCCCGAATGCGAGAAAGGCAGTACATGGCCTGATTTGTAATGATTCTCCCTACGAGAGATAGATTTCGGATCTTCAGAAAAGAAATTTGTCAAAGAATATATGAATAACGCCGCCATGTTGAGAATTGTTTAGATCTAGTAAAAATGCAACCATGGAAACATGACGTCACGGCTTCGGTACTCTATTGACAGGCTCATTCGTGATTTATGAAACTTCATTTGTGGCAGGGGTGGATAAAATTGTACAGCACTCAGTAATCCCGATTCGAGGACAAGTTGTTACAGGGTCAAAATACGAGAAACTTTTCTATGATCACGTCACGGAACGTCTATATACGAGAACTTGATTGACAGGGTACATTGACAACTTTTACGAGAGTTTGTGTAACTCTAGTATAGTGAAAAGATAAATGTTTAGTTAAAACAAAATAGTTTCTCCCTCGGTTACGTGATATAATGCGATGCATGATAAAGGTACACTAAAAGCCAAAGTCCCATTCCGGAGAACTCTATTATCACGGCAAACCTGGTTATTACATTAATTCTATGGTTGATATGGTATTACATTTATGGTGGGTTTGAGTTATTACTAACATTTATGGTTGAATTTTATTACATTTATGGTGGGGTTGAACATTACATTTATGGTTGACGGTTATTACATTTATGGTGGGTATTACATTTATGGTTGATAATTATTGCATTTATAGTGGGTGTTACATTTATGGTCGTTATTACATTTATGGGTGATACAACATTTATAACATTTCTGGTGGATTTGAGTTATTATTAACATTTATGGCTAAATTAAATTACATTTATGGTTGGGTTGAACATTACATTCATGTCACTCCTCTCCTACATGACCTCCACTGGCTACCTGTTAAATTCAGAATTGATTTCAAAGTCCTCTCTCTCA
>JAOCNB020030097.1:0-13510 GCA_026546465.2 Palythoa caribaeorum | reverse complement strand
CATGATAGTTGGTGGTCAAACGAAAGCACGCGCTTCAACTATCATGGACTATCATCGACTATCATGGCCGTTTGACCGAGGCTTAACATCCTATACTGTGTGACGTTCAAACTCTGCATGATGCATGATGGAAAACTCATTTTGTACTTTGTTAGAAATTCTAGACGGTTAATGAACCTAAGTATATCCATTGTTCCGTCAGTCTCAGGTCCAAGGAAAAACAAGACATCAACCATTATCCAAAACCTATTAAGACTCCTGTGTGAATTTGCTCTAAGAAGTTTTATGTCTTAAAACATTTCAATCATAGTTCACCCACGCATCCATTTTGTTCAGTCACTGTGGCGTAGAGGAACACAAGAAAACAGCAAAACAAACCTTAAGTCTAAAACACATTTTACGCAAACAATTGGTAATTCAAATGTTTATTTTGACCTCCTTTATCAAATGCTGAATCATTAACCCTTATTCTGCTGAATCAAATTAACCCTCATTCTGCTGAATCCAGTTCCAGATAAACCAAGAGTGTTTCAACTTGTGAACGGTTGGTTTAGTGACCACTCATTTTGTTTGTCCTAAAATTTTGATTCAGAAAAATTTAGGAGTCTGTAATTTTTGCAGTTTGATAAAATCAGATTGCATACTATTGAAAAGGGGCAAGATGACTGAATCATATAATCAAAACGTGAACCGACATAATTCAACTCCGTATTCTTTTATACCTTTCTAGCAATTTATTCATATTCTCTTCATTTCATCATAACAAACTGATTATCATTACCATCACCAACATCATCAAGATCACTTTGTTACCAGAGGAATAAGAAGTCTCTTAGGGACGGACCACTCAGAATTGGAAATAAGTTTCGTGCAAGAACCAAGAAGTGAAAAAAAGAATTCTTGCAGAGCAAAGTGGTCTTATAATGCTTCTGTATTCTTGCGAACGAAATATTTTACCGCATCTTAGAAAAAATCTTGCACTGACCGAAACTTCCAATTCCCCCTCCCCCCTCAAAAGTCTAATGGTGCGCCCCTTACTTTAAAAAATCTCACGGTAATGAAAGTTTATTTATAACTTTGCGTCCATTTCGGAAAACGTTTTACTTGCTAAAAAGTTTCTCGGAACATACCTGGAGCAATTTCTCGTTTTCGCTCTTTATTTCCACTTCTTCGGCAGTTTTCTCGTCTATTATTTCTTCAAGCTGAATAAAAAGTTTGTCCATAAAATTAATACAATAAGGATATTAATTTCCAGTATACAGAACACATGTTTTAAGCTTCCATCCAATAATTACGATTTATAATCGCTATGTTGAATTGAAAGCGTAGAATCAGTATCACAATCAACAAACGTACCAAAGCTTAAATCCAAACTATTTAATAGCGATAACCTTACCCAATTATTAACCCACAGATAGTGAAACCGCTGATATGTCGCCTAAACACAACAAACGGCTAACATTTTTGCTGTCTCCTAGTAACAAATCTATCTGTCTTTAAAGAGTCTTCCTTCACAGTATTAGTGACAATGTAAACTTTTCGTACACGCACGCAGTTTCTGATTAACGTATACTCTTTTGGTTTGTGGTAAGCTCTGGTAACTTAAAGTCGACAGCTCTGTTATCCGCTATCTGACACGGGTACTGAAACCCTAAAAGATGGAACCTGACACTAGCATTGGGTCCAAACTTTCGATAATCGGGGACTTGTCGCCAAAAACGTTCTATCATCTATGTATAATAGATGATAATAGACTGCAACAACATCTCCTGAAGGCCAATGGGAACGAATAATTGCATGAATTTGTGGATTTGCTGCCCCAACATGGTCAGGTTGTGTGCAGTGCATATAAGCAAAGCACATTGGTTTTGTAAAACCCATTACAGGAAAGGGTGCAACATTATGGTAAGACACAGGTATACCTTCTATACGAGTGCTTAATACACACAGCAGTCGGCTGCAGTGATTTTAGCCTCCTCACAGACGCTTTTTGTGGTTAGCTCTAGGTTGGAAGAGGTCGGAGGGACTGACGCAAAAACAAGATCCGAGTAACAATATGAATACAAATACAATATTTTAAGAGCGCGCGTGCAGTTACCAGCAAATTCGTTATCAAGGGGACGTTTTTTGCTGGAAATCTCTACCTCTCGACAGCGAGTCTGCTTGTAAAAGAGCAGGCGCTCTTCAAATCTTGTAGTCGTACCCGTACTAGGATGTAAAAGTCTCTAATATCTGCGATGAGGCTATAATGACTGTTAATCTGATACAAACCATTTTCTGTTTGTTTATTAATTTGTGCAACTCGTGGTCCTTTGCCTCCAGTTCACGCATTAACTCTTCCTTTAGCTGCTTCTCCCGTTTGATTTGCTGGAAGAGACAAAAGTGAAGTGTTTTTAGATTAGTGAAAAACCACTGAACACTGGGGGGAAAAGCCAGCTCGGATATTCTAACTATCTCTCAACTGTGAGAAAAATTAAGAAGAAACAATACGAATGAGAAAAAGGAACAATAAAGAAGGGTTAACGTGGCAATGTGAAAAGAATCTGCACGTACATTTGAAAATGGGTTTTAAATCAATCAAATTAGCTAAAAAACCTTCAGGTGACTCAAAGCAAACGTTTTTATCAATTTTGACCAACAGTTCACCCAATCATTATCAGGACTGAGCAATTTGTTTCAATCCCAGGGGGGAGGGGAGCTAGAAACTTTGCAGAGGTTTTCAAAACTGAACTTCAATTTGATCTAGCGGAATTGTAGTAGAAACTTTGCAGAGGTTTTCAAAACTGAACTTCAATTTGATCTAGCGGAATTGTAGTAATTGTAGTAATTTTTTGTCTTGAAGTAGCTCTTTGGGTTTTTTGGACACCCTGGAAACCACCCCAGGCTTCAAATTGATGTAAAAGTAAGTGGAACAAAAATTTCTTTTAGATTCCAACATGCAAGACTGTAGGTAGTATTCTAACCTGTTGGTGGACTTTTTCCTTTTCGACCTTGATCTGTTGCTCCATCTCTTCATACAACCTCACCATTTCAGTATCATGAGAATTCATCTTACTGTAAATATTTAATATAACCACAAATGTACAAGAGTGCACACTGTATTGAATGTCTGTGGGGGCAATAATGTGTCCCACCATGTGATACTGAACCTTGATTTCAAAATCCAATAAAACACTACTTTTAGAGGGGAGTGGCTTCAAAAACTACAAAACTGTGCAAAAAAACATAAAGCTAGCTAGCTAAGCTAATGCTAGCTAAAGCTAAAAAGCCTTTTACGAGCCAAAGTGGCCCATTGTAGCCGGTGCTTATCTCCGGTTTCTGCAGTGTTAAGCCGATAAGAGTCAATTGAGACCTTTAGACCCGACTACGAGTACAAGATTTTAACAGCACGCGCGCATTTACCAGCAAACTTGTTGTCGAGAGGACGACTTCGACGAGTTTGCTTGTACAAGCGCGCGCGCTCTTAACCCCCACCAGAAGCTGGTACTCATTTTACCGACCTCGGGAGAATGGAAAGCTGAGTCAACTCTGGCGGAAAACAAGGTCACACAAATGTTCAACACTCGGCTGAGCCGGGAATCGAACCTCGGACGTTGTGGTTAGAAGGCAGAGATCTTACCACTGCGCCAACCACGCCGCCAGTAAACATAAAAATACGACAATACTACAGAGAAATTCATCAAAAATGCACACCACAGTACAAAATGAAAATTTTAACAAAATCACAAGAAAATTAGCAACAAAACCGGATCAAATCCTTATGCCACTCTCTGCACTCTGGAATCCAGTTTCCACAGCTGAGAATCTGGAATTCCTGAGAGGATTCCTGAGAGCAAAAATCCGGATTCCAAAAAAGTGAAATCTGAAATCCAAAGACGAAAAATCCGGATTCAAGAAAAGTGAAATTTTGGAGTCCAAAGAGAAAAAAAATCTAGATTCAAGAAAAGTGAAATCTGCAATCCAGAGAGGCAAAATCTGGATTGCAGAGAAAAAAATGGAGTCTGGCCAGAGAAGTGAAATGGAGAATGTGCAAAAACATAAAAACTGCTGACTTGAGAACTTGCATATTTGTCATTTTAGCAGAATGACGTGTTTTATTTGATTTTGTATCAGTTCTGTTTTTAAGACATTAATCCAAAGAACTCTGAAAGTGCAATAAGTTTAACAGAGGTGCTAAGTATATATTATGTTGTGTTAAAACCATAAAGTGGGATAACTTTAAGAGGATTAATAATTATCGGCTTGGACATTATCGCCTTGAATTTTCAAATAACTACTTGAATCTCTGCCAGATAATAGAAATTAAAATAATAAAAATGAAAAACAGACTATTGTTTTGATTCCAAAGGGCTTTCCGTATTAAATTAATGAATTGTTTTCTGAATTATACTGAAAAGTAGAAACAGAAATGTATTTTGACAAAATCTTATTTTGATTTAGTCAAGTGCAAGGGTCGTATTTTCATATTTTTTGCAGGATAAGAAAACGTGGATCTTAATCTTTAGCTTTTTTACTCGTGCCGCGACGAGAATAAACTATCAATTTAATATGCATCCTCTTTTCTTTCGTGGAAGACAAAAGCAGCATTGAAGCAGGCCGTAATTTATGGACCTCAAATTGACCAATCACAGAGCTAGAAAATATTCCCCCGATTCTAAACTTTAGAAAATTATTCAGCCATATAAAATTGAATTGTGACTAACCTTTTCAGAGCCGTTTCTAGCTGCACAGAGTCATTCTGTGCGCGTCGGAGTTCTCCCACAACTTTGTGCAGAAAATCTTCAAATTTCTGAAGGCCTTGGACGTCGTTCTTCTGAAGGGTTACCCACAAGTCCTTCAACTGCTCCTTTGAAAGTGGTCTAGGGACATTAAACGCAACAGAAATTATAATGTTAATACATTCACTTGCTGCGAGCACGCGCTTGAAATATATCGTATTAATTTACCGCCAAGGTCAGGTTGAAATCGATACGGTTTTTTAAAGTTTTACAAAATTATTCATCCTGCCCCAGGGCGAAAAAGTAACAAATTAAACCGTCGACGCTGGCATTTTTATTTCCGGTAAATTGACACGACCGTTCTTCGTAACCGGACGTAAAAATCAGCGAGCCCAATATAATGCTTCAGCTGTGATTTGCATCGCGACAATGTAGCCATTATCAGCCGTTGACTTGCGGGGCATCGCTAACTATTAATACCTGCAAACTTAAATTTTGCGGAAAAGCGTGATACAAGATAAATTCAGCTTGTGTTAAAAACACCTTTATCTATTCTAAGCAAAACTGCAGACGTCATAATTGTCGTATTTTTTACTTATTGTTCTGAAACAATGAATAGATCAACCAGAAAAAGCGATCAATCAACACAAAGCCTTCGTCAACACGAATAACGAAAGCGCTACTAAAAATTCTGAAATGCACAAGTTGTATGTTTCGACTCGCTATCAGTTCAATCGGTTTTTTATTCTATTAAATAATAATTAACCTAAAAAGCCGGGTAGAGACAATTATTTTAAACCAGCCCGTCTCGTGAGATTTTAGATTACTGATACGCAAGAGAGAGTTCGTTTCCCTCTATAGACGTCACTTCCTCTACATGGAAATAAAACAACAAGTTTCATGTAAATTGAAAAAAAGAATTTATACTGTCATATGAAGCCTTACTTTAAAATTAATTCTTGGAGGTCTCGGATTCATCTTTTTTAAGTCTGTTATGGTGTCCCTAGAATAACTATAGTTATAACTATAAGTATAAGTACGGTTTTAATACAGGTGCAGCGAATTTCACTTAAACTGTTAAAACACTTGCTTCAAATAAAAACTAGTTGTCTTAATTCGGTAATCTCCGGCAATCTTAGTTTTTATAGCTGTTTAGAAACAATAAATTTCTATCAACAACAGCTGATTCAGCGCGAAACTGATTATTACTTTCCGCTTTTGCTAGTTCAACTTTCCATAAGCTGGCATCTCGGCGCGTGCTTGAATAAACACGAACGCGGCAAATTCAACATGTCAACTTTACTAAACATCCATGCGAAATTATAGCTATGAATTTGTCTTACCCTGAGAATACATCCTCTCCGACGCTGCCCAAGATTTCTCTAATAAAAACATCATCGTTCCCGGGAACTGTCGAGCCGTCTCCCGCTGTAGTACTTTCGAATACATCATTTGAACTTTCAACAGGAGTTTCAGGACATCCGTTTACGCCGTCTACAGAGTCTTGTACGATCTCCATCGGTTTGTCAGTTTCAGTCTCTGTTGTAGAGCTTTCACCGCTTAAAAACTTTCCAAATCCTTTTGAAAACTCGTCCAGAGTCAAGCGTCCGTTTCCGTCTGTATCTAAGCTATCAAAAATGATGTCAAGCTGCTCAAAGTTTAAACTCAAATCTTTCGATACGCGCTCAAGATCTGCTTTTGTGATGTAACCTTTTCCCTCCGGATCACATAAATAAAACAATTCTTTCCCAGGGTCTCCGTCCAGTTCTTGCAGGCTATCGTTTGCATTCTCATCTGCCTCTACCCCTAGAAACAATCCAAATCCTGACGTGAACTCTTCCAGGGTCAAAAAGCCATTCTTGTCTTCATCCAATTTGTGGAAAGCTTGCTCGATTTGTGACGCGTCTAGGGTTAGTTCCAAATCGCGAATGACTTGCACCAAATTTTGTTTTGTGATGTAGCCCAGTCCTTCTTGGTCACATAAATTGAATAATTCAGTTGCTCTTTCGTTTAGAGAAAACTTAAGTTGTTCTACTTCGGCTTCCATTATTGCTGCCAAAACATTGAATTTACAAATCTTCTGTTATTGATTTGAGTGTTAAACAGTCGACAATCTGTGGTCAAATTATTTCTTTTTGCTTTCTCACACTGTAAGTATACCAAAAAATTTCCTCAGCGCGGTGTGAAGCGACGAGACCCCTTCAATCTGAACTTGGTACTTTTCTCGTCATATAACGTCTCTGGATATATCTGAACACGCAGTCTGTTTAATCATCAGGTTCAAGTGAAATGATCGCTTAACATAATCGTAGAGTCTCTTTCCAGAATAAATGCATGTATACAAGATCTTTCCGTATTCTAGGTAACGCTCAACTGATTTTCCACCGGGGGAGGGTCAGTAATCTAGCATAAGAACATTCGTGGCTAAACATGTCCAGACTTGGTGCTATCCGAGACAGAATAAACAAAAAAAATAGGAAGAAAAGGAAATTGATGTGTTTTTAAAGCACATATATGAATTTGTATTATATTTGAAAGGAGAAATTTGAGCATATCAAGCCCCATCCCGGATCCCGTAGGGATAAAGATTTGTTTGTTTAAAAAATCACAAACCGAAGTCTCTATTGTTATTACGTGAGTGACTTCAATGCAGGAAACCAAACGTGAATAAATCTGCTTATAAAAACTTTGTTTACACGCTAAAGATGTCTATTGCTCAGCTTTTTCTAAGTATTGTTTTGAGAGAGAAGTCAAATCACTCTAGCAAACGTTTATATTCCCTTCAATAAGGTCATTTATTGAATCAATTTATTGAGTTGTAGAAATCGCAACATTTCACTTTCGAGATGCAATATAACTGATTCAGTGACTTCATTGCTAATTTCTGTTTTTTATTCATTCATTAAACCGTGTTTTCCTTGTGGGCGATCAAATTTAACTGCACGGAAAAAAATTTCCGTCTTCCTTCCATTTTCTTATCTTTCAACTTCACCACTCCCTTTAATGAAACTTAACTTGATTTTTTAATCGCGATCTTTTCGAGTTTTTTTAGTTTCTAAATATAAACTATGAATAGTATTTGTATTTATCAGAACACAAGAAGAACTAGAGTTATATGTTTAAGAGAACAGACATTTCTTCTCTCGTTTCATACTAAGAGTAAAATATATCGTGAAATTATTAAAGAAGTAATACGTAAGTCTAAAACATTTCCTTTTAAAAGGCTGTATTTATTGAAAGTTCTGTTTGCAAACTGCTACTATTTACATATTCGATGACAATTTTGTCTTTTCATTTAAATTTATTGATCAAAAGTACTGCAATTTTTTAGTTAAACGGTAATGATGATACGACGAAGAAATCATTCACAAGTTTGCCTTCAGTTTGCCGGCGCTCAAATGAAATACATAATTGCCTGTAAAGCCGCCGGGGTCTGTAAAAAAAATTCAAACAGCACTTATAAATTAGCAATAAATAGTTACTTTCCAGGCTATTAGGGTTTGTCGCTAGGTGATTATGTTTTGAATGGGATCATTGTCAAAACAGCCATTCAACGGTGGCTTCTACTTCTAGCGTTGAGAAAAACCACTCACTAACTTAGCAATATAACTTGCGTCAACAACAACAACTTTATTGTGCTCTGTAAAAGTTTACAAGTTTCTATCTGATTATTAGTTTGATATTGTTTGCGGTGTAGAAATAGGGGGGCTATAGTCGAGCTAAATGACAGGGTCATGCGCAGAAAAATTACCTGTTGCCTTAGTTTCGATTAAATTGGACAAAACTAGCAAGGAAGAGAAAAAAACGTTTAAGAAACTTAGCATTAGCCAAATATAAATATTTTGAGTCAAACTCTTGAGGGATTACGTCTTTTATTCAGCCTGTCATTGCTAAAATTGAAAATGCGTTTCACCCAATATAACTTATATTTACACCATAATGTTTTATATGTGACATGATGTTGATTAACGTTAAACACAACGAACAGATTCGCGGCTAAAGTTTACAGCAAGTTTTGACTAAAAAACATAATTTCTGTTTGCTAGCACTGCTAATTTTCCTTTGAATATTTTCATGATAATCCCATTTTACATTTAAATAAATGTTTTGGTAATTGCAGTCGACAGTAACATATCGTAAAATGATTGCAATTGTTAGTAATTGAAAATGGCCGACGTGTTTTTACCTGTTTTAATATGTTTAAAAACGGGCGTTCATTCAAACATTTTTGCCGCGAGCAAATGTAATAACAAAAAGAACAATGACTGAGATTTTTCAGGCTAATTGAAAATAAGGTAGAAAATAGGAAACGGCGTTTTTTTGCGCCAACAGTTCTAGTCGGTACAATTCAGTTTACAATCGGCTTTTGGCGGAGTTTGCCAAGTTGCATGCGTTACCTTAAATTAATTTGGAATGTCTTTCGTATATTAATATTTTCTTTCGTATATTTGAAATACAATATAAGGCGCTTTTCTAAGCTAGAAAAAATATCTTTAAACAGAACACGCAAACTACAAAACTACATTTCGTTATCAGGTTAAAAAAACATCATATTTTGGTTGAGTAAATTTTGTTTTTTAAATTTTTTTCTTTCGTTCACATTTGAAAATTAACATAAACATCCTTGGAAATTTGAGAATAGCAAATGGCAAATTGACATTTTTTTTTCTGCCGAGAGTTGACGAGTGAAAGTGCGAAATTATTTTCTTTGTATCGGTTAACGTTGTGATCTAGCCCGGCATTAATAATAGCATTTTAAAACTAAAAGGTTATATTTTTCTGTCCTCTGAAAATCATAAAAAAGTTACCCGGGTTAAGTTTTGAGTTTTGGTTATATTTTTAAAAGTCGAGGCTTATTTTTCTTATTATTGAAATTGTTCTTATAAAAAAACAGCATGCACTTTCTGAAATATATCCGTCGGGTTCAATATATTTCAATTGAAGTTAATAGAATTTGTAAAAGTTCCCTCATCACTATAAATTTACGTCCGCTTAACGTAGTTTATACATATGAAAATTTAATTATTCAATGAGTTTGTTGCTAAGTACTTTGATAGTTTCAATATTTTAGTTTGGGCGGTATTGTTTGTGAACAATAGTGACTGAAAGAATCTTTTTTTATAATAAAACCTTTGATATTGTTGCTGTGGCCAGCTTGTGATAGTGAGTCAGTGGTTAACAAATGGAAGTACTTAAACTTTATCATTTGCTTCTCAAGTCAGTTTGTTTGTAGCATTTTTTGTCTTTCGAAACCAAGACACTACACGAGGGCTTTTGATTCGGCTTGGACTTGCCTTCTAGCGGCGACTCGTGGAGCAAGACAGACGAGCAAGCTGAGGCTTAAAATTTTTGCTTCGCTGGCGGTTCGTTCAACTTGCAGTCCCCATGCAGCAGCTGGCACAAATGGAATGGGCGCCAAACGTTTTCCATTACAGATCTTTTTTTATCTACTCCTAAAAAGGGAAGTTTGTCTGATTTATGATTTGGTGCGAGGCCAAAATCTAAACATGCAATCTGCACCTGCATGCGCTAAAAATCTAGGCCATTGGTCCCGTACGAAGCGTATGCACTCAGAGTTATATTCGAACTCTACTGATAAATTCAGTTTACTATCGTGCAAGTGATTTAAACCTTCTTGGAATATATAAAGCAAGAACATGAAAAAGGGAAAATTATTTGGTTCTGTACCACGAAATCATGGCACAGCGAAACGTTTACACTGTAAAATCTACCGGTTCCTGTACCGAGTTATGCCAAAAATCCCGTGTAGTGAAAATTGAGCTCAAAATTACTTATAGTGTGATAACATCGGTCAAAAAAGTCAGTGATAAAAAAGTCAAAAAGACAAAAGGACAAAAAAAATCAGTTGTCTTTTTGACTTTTTTTAGTTTTATTTCTTATCTATTTTTTTTCTCACACATTTCTGTCCCTTTATTTGCTTTTGTTTTTCTACCTACCTATCTCATTGGGCAATCATTCTTTACATGGCTATATAATTACCTCTCTACTTATCTCCCACACACTCCACTCCGACGAAGGACTACAGTCCCAAACGTCAGTTTTCTCTATATTTTCAACGGTATCAAACTTAAAAATGAATTCATCAAACTGTTACTTGTAGTGATTTTTAACACATTAAGTCAGTAGCAGTGGCGAAAAAGATTGCATGAGAGATTACAGCTAACTTTGGAAAATTATTTATAGTTTTCCGTTTGTTAATAATTGAGTATGGCAATAAATCATACAAGTGTAGCTTCGACGTAGAATCTCTTGATATGATCTCTTAATAAATAAACAGTGGAAGTTTTATTGACAAATATGGAGAACGCGGTTTCTTTCTCTCAAGTATCGTTTTTTTAAAAACAGTTTAAAATTAGAAGATTATGCTAAAACCTATCTTACTCGATATGCTTTTAAATGGAAACAATGTTCTTGTTAGCACTTACAGACCTCCAACTGGACTCAAACAATTAAGAATAAAAAATGTTACAAATAATAAAATATTTTTTATAAAACACTCTCTTTAATCAAACAGTTTGTTAAACTTTTTATTGCTGGAATCGATAACAACCAGGATTTGCCTCATATCTAACCCATGTTAATATGTTCTAAATTAAGTATAAATTTGTAAAACGGTACTATTTTAAAATAGAAAAAAGAGAAACGAAACGAAGCCTTTTCAAAAATCATCACAGTGATCCAGTCTAAACCAAAGGATTGAGACAATTCGCAATATTTTTACAGTGTTTTGACAAAACCACTTTTACTGAGGGCTTTAATTAACGAAAAATCTTTCGATATGTCGATATGTCATAGCGTTATAGGTTTTATGCGAGATTCAGAGTGTACTAAACTATATTTGCCAGTATTTTTAGCTATGCCGTCAGTACGATGCGGAACAAAATATTATATCGCTGTTGTGTGTTATTGTTTATTTATTTAAGTTTAAGTGAGAAGTCAAAATAAGCAAGTTAAAAATACGTTTTTATAACGTAGAACTTTGAATATCAGCTTTTACGAGATAAAATAAGCTATATATTGATTTAAAAACACATAAGTTTTAAGGCAGTCGAGAGTTTTTTTGTACTCAGTTTAAGACTTCCTATTAAATTGTTTCTCATTTCACGTTTAAACAAAACTGCGTAACTTCCTGGGCGAGTACCCTGCGTTGCAGCCGCCTCTTAGCTCTTTCAGTTATTGATTTAGACTATATCGGTGGTATAGAGTGTAGCGGCGCAGGCTATGGACGAGGAGTGGCGCCGGAACGTACAAAAAAGATGATGATAATGAATATGTTTACTTGGCCTTCCTGGTCTTCAACTTGACAAAGATGAAATACAAAAATAGTGAAAAATAGTGTATCTCTTTTTAATTTCATTTAGCAACAAATTTGGTTTTAACTTTTTCGAAATCTTAGTCACGTTCGTGACATGCATACTCAGTTTTGCAACGTTTTTTTTTTCAGTCAATATATACTCTCGTTAATTGTTCCGGCGTTATCGAAACTGACGTGCTGCGCTGGGGCTCGGCAAACTCCCACGCCGGTGGTTATTCTGTTAGAGGAAATGACGCAATTAGAGTAATGATATCGCTGATAATAGTTTAGAATTGATATTGCACTTCAAAAAACAACCAAAACTCTTAGCCATATAATGCTAAACCCGCTGTTTCAGATAAACAAGAATGCCTCAACTTTTGAACTGTTGGCTCAAATCCTATAAAGTGACCATTCATTTTGTTTGTCTTGAAATGTAGATTCAGAAAACGGCTGTTGTATCGCGAAATTCAAAAGTTGGCAATTTTCGCAAGTTTGATGACACTTAGACTTTAAATTTACTGAAACAAGGAAATAGTTAAAATTAAATATTCTAAGCAAACTGAGAAGAAAAACAAAGGGTAGATGTTAAATAACTCAGTCTTATTCTTTAATTTAAAAGTACAGACGAAGAAAGAAAAAATATGAAAAAGGCAATCCTCCTTTATGTTTACAATCGTCCGACCAACCCAAAGTTTTTGAAATTCAGTTGCAAAAATAAAGAAAAAGTAAAAACAGTTATTAATGTATGTAAATATGTTGATAGAAGTTGATTTTATTTTATGATCCAAGTAAATCGCAATTTTTGTACGCAACATGCGTGTCCACTGAGAATACATCAGCATCATCGCGCACTGATCTGGCAACTCTGCGAGAATGGGAAGTGGACGTATTACTACCACCATGGAAGAAAATGTAATTTTATATTTCAACTCGGCATTTACGCTACAAAGCAATAAATTTACAATTAAGAAAAGCACTAGACGCTTTTTTTTATAAGAACCAGTAAATTTTGCTGAGCCTCATTGTCTTAAATTTTCGGCGATTTCAGCCTCAATTTGTTCTTAATTTGTTCTTATTTCTGTGATCGGTTTTTATTGAAGGAAAAAACAAAATAAAACAAAGTATTTGAAAATGAAACACCTTGCGCCACACATGTATTGTATGGCTCAGTAAATTTAGAGGCGAACTACGTTCATTGTTTGTTGAGCAGTCTTTACGGTCAATCTTTTTATGCATGTTTTATACTGTATCGCTAAGTTTTAGTCAATTTTCTAGCACAAAAACTTTCCTAGTTGTCAAGCTTCAGCCTGAGCTTGTTCTTAAATTGTTCTTAAATTTTTGCAAATTTGAACCTCGTTGTTCTTATAAAGTTGTTCTTATAACAAAACCGTGTATACGTTAAAATATAACTGAGCGATGTATCGTAACTAATTATGCACGCCGAATATTTTTTTTACTTTTTACCCGAGCGATC
>JAOCNB020029992.1:0-13511 GCA_026546465.2 Palythoa caribaeorum | reverse complement strand
CTTGAGTTGAAATTTCAAAAGAATGTGTTACCCAAAACGAGGCTTGTTGGGCTTATTTGAATGTTCACAAAAGAATATTTAAAATCGGCGCCATTATGAAAGTGGTCTATTATGAATGCTGAAACATCACAAAACAGTATATTGTGAGGGTATACAAATACACTGCGACCATTACCTCTGTCATGATTTCCTGATCTTCCATTAAGTTAAAGTGATTTCCTTTGACTTTTCTCTTCTTTAAGTGTGCCATTGAGTGGGCATGGCATTTTGATTTTGGAGCTCTTTGATGCAAGGCATTTTTTAAGTACCCCCCTTTCAGTAAGTAAAAAACACACTTTCTAACCCCACCTTCCCCATCTGTTGGCTAGATTCCCGGCTACTGGCTGATTTCATGTGCAGAGATGAGAGAGATCGAAAAAAAAGTAATAACAAAGCTGCTAGATGCCAAGCCCTTTGATACATCCTCTTTGTTATAATTATTTAATAAAAAAGGTTGGGGCATTAACATGCTTCAGAATAATCCCAGATGAAAATAACAGTCTCCCTAAGGGGATATGGGGCATGCTCCCCAAGGAAACATTTGAAATTTTAAGATTGCCAGATAGCTTGAACTGTATAGCCAAATAGTTAATACATGTATTTTA
The DNA here is from genome assembly GCA_026546465.2 of Palythoa caribaeorum. Classification (NCBI taxonomy): domain Eukaryota; kingdom Metazoa; phylum Cnidaria; class Anthozoa; order Zoantharia; family Sphenopidae; genus Palythoa; species Palythoa caribaeorum. The sequence continues at coordinate 12,867 of JAOCNB020029992.1, read as the reverse complement.
ATATCAATAGTAATTATTTTCTAAGAAAATGTAAACAGAAGTTGTATTGAATCCAAAACTCTCTCTAAAGAAGGGGGGGGGGCATTTTGAGGATAGCAAGATGGTCGGAAATACAAGCTTACATAGTTAATATTGGTAACTAAGAGCCCATTCTATGCTTTACTCAAATCAATGAAGCTCTCTCCCCCTCTAGGCTCTAAAATGTTGATACCCCCTCAGTATTTTCATACCCCCTCCCTTCGGCATCATAAATGACATGAAGGTTCCCTAAGTTTGACAGTTGGCAGCTCTTTGCTGCAGGTCACTTAAACAATACTGAAGCTCCATGCTGCTTTTAACTGAAATATATTCAAAAACTCCGAAAGCTGATTGTAGGAATCATAGGTGGAAGGGATGACCAACAAAGGTCCACAAGTGTGCGCTACTGGCCGTCGAAATGGTGGTTGAAGTGTGCTGAAACCAACTTCTATCTGCTCAACCGAAATGACATTGCTACCCGTTGTAAACTGCAAAAATACACTGACAAGACTATTGTCAAGAGATTTGACAAATCTCTTCAAATGGGCAAATGATGCTCTCTCGGCCTCTGTGGAAGGTTTTGCAGACAGCAAAGCACAAACCTTTTTAGGTGTGGGCCTTTTGCTGTCATAGAATACTGACAAGTTGTCAACTGTCTTAAAATCATCATAAGTCGTTAATAGCCTGAGAATAGAATACCAAGCATCTGAGACATACTTTGGCTTTTGGACAAGCTCTTGGTGTGCAAGTTCCTGTAGGGTTCTTGGCAGGGTCTCCTTGCTGACTCTCTTGAAGCACTTGTAAGTTGCGAGCACATCCACAACTTCCTCATCATGGGCAGGATTCTCACATTCATCACTTAGACCTCTCTTCAAGGCTTCACTTTCATCACTTGGAATGTAGTGGTAAAAGGCACCCAACAACCAATCTGGTGTCATGGTTTCCTCTTTAAACAGGCATGATGCTACAAACGCTCTTGACAGTGCTATTGGGAAATAACGCTCTTTCGTGTAGCCAAACACCAGGATTCGTGCAATGCTTTCCCATTCTGGCTTCTGGTAATCATTACGGATGTTGGAAACTTTCTCACTTGCACCAATTGTGAGGGATTTGTAAAATTCTCGCCAAAAATTGCTTAGTACTTCTCTTCTGACCCCGGAGCCTCTTCCTTGTTCTTCCTCTCCCCTTTCATTTATGAAAACAAAATTCAAATAGCAATATGAAATAGTTGACCTTGTAAATGTTGATATCATGTCTTGCAAAACATTGTTCCTGTTGATCTTAATTACTTCTTCAACCTCGGACATTAAAGCTGCATCAAGTAACTCTGCATCTGTTACAATCACATTGTTAGCACTCCCAGCATTTTGAAACTCTGTGTCCGACGAATTCACAGTGTTAGCAATCTCAGCATTTTGAAGCTCTGTATCTGATGAATTCACAGTGTTAGCAATCCCAGCATTTTGAAGCTCTGTATCCGGTGAAAACACAGTGTTAGCAATCCCAGCATTTTGAAGCTCTGTATCCGATGAATTTACAGTGTTAGCACCCCCAGTATTTTGAAGATCTGCATCTGAGATATTTAGAGTGTAAGCATTACCATCGTTTTGAAGCCCTGCATCTGACACATTTACAGTTGAGCTAGCACTCCCAGCATTTTGAAGCCCTGCGTCTGACACAGCTCCTAAATCTGGTGAACAGAAAGAAACAACAAAATGCTTTTATACTACTATTCAAAAGTTACATTCTTTACTGTGAAATTCACGCTCCCTGTCTATCATACTCTTTTGTCCCTTTAGGTAAGGTTTAAACCAATAGATCACATTTTAAAGAGTTATGAATGATTAATAAATGTTTATGAAATTTAGGGGAGGGGGGAAGGGATAATCTCTAAGGCTCACAAATTATGATTCTTGACAGACAATCAAGACAGGTTGTTTTAGAACTTTAAGCAATTTTTCAAGAAAACAGCCAAAAATCTTGTTAATCGAAAATGATTCTTATTCAAAGCTGAGAACCATCTTGAAATAATTATAAGAGCAACTTTTTTTAGTATACTGAAACAAAATGCCATGAATGGGCTGGTCATACATCAACTGGGCTTACCCATATCCTCTAATGATCTCTGTTTTCCATCCCTCTCCTCCTCCTCCTTATCATCTTCTTCATTGTCCTGCGAAAGAATTTAAAATATATTAATATTTTCTTTACTGTGTTTAAAACAATAGGTTTGAAAATCGAGATGCTCCCCTAAATCTGCACCCCCCTCACCCCATTGTTAAGAAATGGCTAATTCTACACCTTTTCAGATTATGGACCGTTCATTTTTTTATAGTGTAGGGGGGAATTGGGGGGTGGGGGCTGGTAGGAATTAGGATCTCTTGAAAAAGAATAGGCTTGTTCCCCCTCTATCCACATTTTTTTTTCTGAATGAACCCCCTCTGACACCTCATATTCTTGCATGACACCCCCCATAAAAACAACAACAACAACAATAGCAAGAATATTCACTTCAACTAAACAACCACCTGTTTTAATAGTCACACATTTATAATTTAAAAAATGTCGATCTTTTTCTTTTTCAGTGTGCATTTCTTTTGTTACTAGCAGTAGCCATTTCTTTGATAGGTGATATATGAAAAATACAATGCTCCACATATAAAGTTTCTGCTGCAATGTTGAAGGTATTCGCTGCAAGCTAAATTTATTTGCAAAACTTTGGAAAAATAGTGTCTCATCAAAACAATTTTTTCGTAGCTTTGGTCTTAAATAGGTATAACAATTGTATGTCCCGAAAGTGAACTGCGGTAGTTGTTACATGAGCAGAGATAACAAGATTAATGAAGGGCAAATTCAACCTGATAACACTGATCACTATCAGCTTCTCCAGTGCCGCACATAGCACTTTTAGTCAGGGGGGGGGGCAGTGCACAAGATGGGAGACTAGAGGGGTCCGGGGGCATTCTCCCTTGGGAAAATTGTACTCTTTGAAGTGCCATTTGGTGCACTTTCAAGCCAAAATTGGCAGAATTAGTCTAGCAAAAATGATGTACATTTTGCTATTTTTTTGCACCAGATATTTTTGATTTTTCAGCCCCCCGCCCCCCGCTCCATACGGCCCTGCTTTTAATAGACAATGGTTTCAATAAAAATATAATTAAAATTGTTGAGACAGCCACTAAGTTGAGGTTTTAATCCATTAACTACATGACAATCTGATTTTATTGATGAGACAAATTAGAAATGGCTTCTTCAAACTCCAAATTTTCCTCGCATACTGGAATTTTATACACTCTCAAAGATTCAAAAACCTAAGCCGGTTGGTCGTCCGAATATTTCGAGTTTCGACAGCCCAACAGAAAGGATATTGGCATTTGTTGATAAAGTCCTTCAGCCAATCGCAATAGGCACCACCCAGGCCAGGCCCGTAGTCTGGTTCATGAATGGGTGGGGTGTTGACAAAAAATCTGAAGTGAAAATGTTGCAAGCACCGAAGGCGTGAGACAAAAATTTTGTAACTGAAATTTGGAATCATGAAGCTATTGTAAAACAGCTCCTTTTATGCTATATTTTGGCAAAAACAAGTAAGTGTTTAGCGCAGTATCACTGATTTTTTAGATGAACCCCCTGCCCCCCTTTGCCCCAATTTTTTTGCAATGACCCCCCTTAAGACCTCAATTTTTTGGGTGACACCCCCCTAATTCCCACCAACCCCCCTACCCCATAAAAAATGAACGCTCCCTTATCTCCTAACAACACAAAGTCATACAAATTATATGTAAATTAAAAGCAACAGTAATTTTAAAACTCTTTCAAATCGCATATCAAAGCACATCATAATAACATAGAAACATACCTCAACTAGTTCTGGGATAAGAACTCTGTTGGGCCTCACATACATGGGTTTGTTCTTGCTTTTGAATAATCTATGTACGATCATCCCATCGACACCAGGTTGGCCTGGGGCAAGTACAAGTTTAACGAGGCTACTGCCTACTGACTGTAAGATTTCAATATCCACAAGAGATGGAATAATGCCATCAAATGCTTCGTGAATGGTGGTTTCTACTTCTATTTCGTTCATGTTCTTATTATATCGACAAGCTGTTATAACGTGGCCTCGCTCTGTTAAGCTGAGCTTGGTGCCTTGATGACAGATGCCGATTCGGCAGCTATTGCTGATTCGCCTATAGCGTGAAACAACATTCCCTCTGGGAAGGGAACTAAGGTGAGATGATGAAGACCAATTACTATTACTAGTAGAAGCTGCTGTGTTTGTGGCGGGAAATGTGGAAACCACATTGGCGGAAGGAGCGGGGGCGGATCCAGGGGAGGTGAAATGGGTGAATTTTCACCCCCCTTTTTTGAGCCCCATTCTTTCTTTTTTCTTATCGTAGTGGGTATGCCTGTATACATACGACTGCATGTATTTTTTACGAATGTACACATGGCAAACTCTACTGTCATTAATTTCATGTTGTTCTTGATAACGACTAGCAACAATTCGAACGCAACAAGGCACCAAAAGCTATTTACTATTTCGACAAGAAATTAGTTGTCCCGGTTTAAAAATCCGCAAATGACTTAACAAATCTAAAATAATGTAATTGCATTTGCGTGCACCTAAAATTCGAAAATTCAATCATGCTGATGCACAGACCTCAAACACCTCGACCAGGCTTTGGTTCTGTTACATTAAAAAAATTCACCCCCCATTTCAAAATCCTGGATCCGCGCCTGCAGATGAAAGTCACTGATTCCTCATGGACAGGTCACAAATCCATCACAGGTTAGCCCCTTGCAGAAGCTGGTACTCATTTTACTGACCTTGGGAGGATGGAAAGCTGAGTCAACTGTGGTGGAAAAGAAGGTCACACAAATAATAATTCAACACTCGGTTGAGCTGTGACTTGAACATGGGACCTTAGAAGATAGAGATCTTGCCACTGTTATTTTAGTTTTGAATCTGTTATTACAGATTCGAAGCAAAAAAAATGACTCAGCTGGTAGTATAACCTTATTAGTCATGATATTGTTTCTCCAGATAAATGCTGTTGTTTTTATTTCAAGAAACATATCAAATTATTGCACTTGAATCTGATATTTTTTCACATAAATTTATCATCTTGTTCTGTTTTCTCCCAGGCTGTAGGTATTTCTGTAGAGTTTTGTTCACACATCGCAAGAGCATTTGCTGTTGACCCTAATGACACCAAAGTTGAACGAGCACAGGATGCTGTCTCTAGGATGGGAAGCTCAGTAAGTTTTTTTCACATCCTTAGAACTCTTTTCATCAAAATGTTCTGCAACAAATAGTTTTGAAATTTTTGTCAAACAAAATGTAAATGGCTGACATAAATCGTTAAACTGAGAACTCAAAAGTTAACCGAGTCATGCACCAGACAAGACAATCCAGATTTAACACAAGGAGTAAAATAGGTAGGAATTTGCAGTTCTTGTGTGTGTTTAGTGACCATTTTTTCTGTGCTAGAAAACTGCAAGAAACAAAAGACAAATTTTATTGCCTCAGTATGTTGACATGTTTAAGAACTGAAGAGAAAATGATTTGAATGGGTAGTGGGAGCCATTGCAAATGCTTTTTAAACATACAAGGTTGGAATTTCGACAGAGTTTGTTCATTGGATGGGACACTATAAATAGGGAGGGCATAGGAGCTTGCAGTTGATGGCATTTTGTGCTATTTTACTTGGTTACTTACGTGGTTTCGCAGAAATTACAATTTATTTTATGCTGTTGTATTGTGGTTTTACAACACTGCAGTGTTTTTTTTTCGAACTTGATGAATTTCAATTGCAGTTTTTTGTGTTCATTTGCAGTTTTTTGTGTTCATTTGCAGTTTTTTAACTCCCCCGTCTATTGCCCTCCTTCATAGTTGAATTTGAATTGATTTATATAAAGATGTCCTGTCAAGACTTAAAAGACTGCATAAAGTCATTGTGTTGTTAAACATTTTAGTTTGTTGCTGTAGATTTTCCAAGGTCTTACATGGATCATCACTTGATTGCTGCTAACAATGTTGGGGCTGTTGTTTCAGGTTCTTAGTGGGATCACGTTAACGAAGTTTGGTGGCATTGTGGTTCTAGCTTTTGCTGAGTCACAAATATTTAAGGTAGGTGTGAAAAGTTATGAAAAAATAAACGTCATTACCACAGTTTTCATATGTGTTTGCAGGGAATGGAAGTGTCTTTGTGCCACACTTGGTTTTTGTCTGCTGTCGATCACATTACAGTTCCAATGGAGAACACTTTCTGACACTTGGGACGCAGGTTCAGGGTTTTCAGTAAAATAATGGTTTCAGGAGTTTTCCAGGGACTGAGTCTTTTTTTCATTAGGGGTACCAAGGGAACGAGTTGGGGACACACCTAAACATGGGGAAGGGTTTGACCAGCTTACAACTTTATACAGTTTGATTTCTTAAATGATAAAATCGTAATTTCAGCTTACGTTACTATTGCTATTACAGTTCTGCTTAAAAATTCTTTTTTTAAATCTGGCCGAAAGTTCGTTCTAATGGCTGTCAATCTTCTGTCAAAGTTGTAAAGACGAATCATTCATTCTCATTACGCTTGTTCCTGTTAAAAAAGCAACATTAACTCACGCCATAAGGTTTTCCATTTGCTGGTGTCATTAATCTTTAATAACTGCTAACTTAACTGGAAACAACTCAACAATACACCACAAGTACTTCAAAGAATTGTGGCTTTTGTTCCAGTATGGAGACTGGGCACCAAACTTGGGGTGAAAGACAACTTTTCAGAGTCACTACAACAAACAATTCTCGTGTGATTCACAAAGAATTGTAAATGTCAGTGAAAGAAGATAATACAATCAAAGTTTCATGCTCAAAAAATGTGCGAATCGCACAAAATTTTTGCTTTCACCCGAGTTGGTCCCAGTCCCCTGCCTAGAACCGAGGCTGTGGTTTGTTGAAGTTGCCTGGTGTATTCTAGGTTTTGTTAATGAACTTACATAAGTTTCTACTATCAGGCTACCATAACCATAATGTATTTTAAATTATACACAAATTGTAGACATTAAGATTTAAAACATACTAGTATATGTTAATTAAATAAAACACAAATCCTATAACTGCATAAGTTCAAGTTTAAAATAAACATCTGGTAAATATGAAGTACTTGCAGTAAAATTTCGTTTAATGTACTGTCGTCTTACCTTCACTTCCTTTGCTTACCTCATTGTCTGCTTCTGAGTCCAACTATAAAAGGGCGGTCAAACAGTTTTTTATATACTAGCTTTTTGTAGTTTCTATCCGAAACGTTGTTGATCAACCTTTTTTTGATGGTGTAGAACTTAAATTTAAATTAATTGATTTTTTTGTTGAAACATCTATGCGACCATTGACATAAATAACTGTTAAATGTTGATAAAAAGGGAGCAGTTACCTATTCTCCCAAGGCAGTGGCTCATTTTTACTTGCTTGACAACTCGTACAAACATGACACAAGAACCCTTACAGGCAGGAGGTTATTTATAAAGCGTAGTGGTCTTGAACTCTGAAACTTACCCAAAGACAAATCCAACCATTGGTCAGAGCGGGACTTGAACCCAGATCAGTTGCATTCAAGTCTGGGGCCCTGTCCAACTGATCCATGCTGTCGCCGAATCTCATAAAGTATTGTTCCTTTTTAAGGTTTTTTACTTCAGAATGTATGTGGGCATAGTAGCATTGGGTGCACTTCACGGCTTAGTCTTCCTACCAGTCTTGCTAAGCTATGTGGGGCCTGCGGCCCGAACTAGCGGGCGAAAGACTCTGCCACCAGTTGACAGCAAAGGATCCCAACCCACTGAGAAAACCCCACTTCTTTCAGGAAGTCCGAAACTTTGATGCCGCCGAAATCACGATCAAAGCTTTATGAGTTATTCGTGATTTTGTTTCAAACATTTTTAAGATGTTAGAGTTGTTAGTGTTCCTGTGACAAGTTCCTGTAAGTAGAACATTCCTCAAGTGTGATTACATTCAGTCAACTCTCGGCTGTAATTTTTATTTACTTCTCGTATGAACGCAACTGTTTAGTAGAACAGATGATAAATGTAGGATTAAAATGAGTTGTTTCCAGTTAAAACCTAAAATTATGGTCCGAGTAAGAAATAGATAATCTTCCATTGTTCTGCGGCATTTCGCTTTTCTCACACCAGAATGTTTAGATATTCATACTGAGAATACATCGGCCTGTGCACTTTCGAAATAAAATATAATGAACATTTACTTTAAGTAGAGTTTCTTTTGTTACAATAATTTATCCAGTCATAAGACTCCGAAACATAGCTAAGTAAACCTTCTGATTCTCTGTTTCCCGACATGAAATTTTCTTAAACTTAAACAAAAAAACGTTTACATTAGAAAGTAGTAAGTGATTGAACTAGAAAAAAAAGAAATTTGCTTGATTATGAAGACATTGTCGGTTTTCGAAATTCAGCTAATGAGATTAATGGCTTAATACTAGAGCAAATTAGTACCTTTTAGCGTTCCGTGGCTACTTTTTAGTCGGACCATATTTAGTACGTAGTGTGAAACCGCTGGACGGTTATTTGGTAAGCTGTTTATTCACATTCACTGCTGACTTTTTGATTGTTTCAACATAAAACGGAGTTTCATTTCAAATTTAGTAAAAGTATGTTGAAAAATGTTTGGTCGTCTTACATTTTCGACGGGGACAGGAGCAGTGGACGTAAATAAACAAGATTTATTTTATAAATTGAGTGAAAACATTTGTTTAGGAAATAATAATGAATAGCTGTTTACTTCAAATTTGGCATTTTGTTCCGGCCCATAGGTTTTTTATTTCCGTATGTACCTTGGTATTGTGCTCCTTGGTGCATTGCATGGTCTGGTGTTCCTTCCTGTATTCCTCAGTTATGTGGGCCCCAGCGCCCGGAGAGGAGGCGAGGACAGTACCAGGGTTACTTCGCTCCGATCAGGCTTTGTTAATGGCGCAATTAACAGTGATATTGCGGAGGAAAGGCGTCCATTACTTGCCTCCCAGTACCCGGTGTTATGACAAATTTAGTGTATTTAGCTTTTTAATTATTATTCAACACCTTTACTTAAAATGAAGAATGACACAAAGATTCGACGTTTTGCGGTCAGCATGACATGACATGTTTGTAGTGAACTTGTTTGTATATTTAAGTTTGGTTTCTTTGTTATGCATCCGTAAAAGGAAACCAAACTTAAACATTGAAAAAGATCCACTGCGGCCCAAGGTCTTTGTTTGAGATCTTCCATTGTAATAGCTTTTGTTCATATTCAAATTAGTTCTACCATATTATTTTTTTATAAATTGACATCTTTCTGAATAAATCATTCTTAAAATGAGTTATGCAGACTGCGAAACGTAGAATCTTAGCGTTATTCTTCATTTTAAGAACTTTGCAAAAATCATTATTAACACCTTTTCTGTTGGGTTATTCTTGTTATCTTTTTAAGAGTTTATGGCGAGAAAGTTTTAACTTGGTGCAACAGTTGTTCCGGTACAAAAAATATTTTCAATCATAAAAATAGTACAAACCCAACGGAGAGATTGTGGTTAAGGACTCGTCTTGTTTCAGACTTCTTCGGATGCACTGAAACAAATTGAAGAGACGCTCAATATACAATACAATAAATAATACAATTCAATCTAATGGGTACAGATACTCCTAATTTAAGGTTTTCAGTACCTAATTACGCACAGGTTCGTACAGAGTCTAAAAAAACTGGAAAAAGTCTCGAAATCCAAAAATCGTTCTGTCAAGTATGGGAAAAGTCTGGTAGAACAAATATCTGTAAAAAGTCTAGATTTCCAGGGCTTGACTTGCAGCGAAAAAACTCCATTTATTTCTACGAGAATTATTTGTCAGAGCTTTGGATCCCCATAACTTAAAGAGTGATTAATTGAATTTACTCTCATGTCGATTATTTTCAAAAATATAAAAACCACAACATATCCAATATGAACATTCGCAGTTCGTAAAACTTTTTGAAACTATTACTGACGTAATTTTGAGTCTGCAAAATCGAGAAAAAGGTTAGGAAAAGTCTTGAAAATTTGCTGCCAAAGATCTATACGATACCTGTACGTAAAAATCTTGTTCTGTAATGAAAGTTGACGAAGAAACAAACCTATCTTTCAAAACTTTCTCTTGAATTAAAATTATTAATATTACACCTAATATGAAGTAATATTTATGTACGTGCTCTATGAACGAAGTGTGTGAGAATTTTGAAAAATGCTTTGCTGATGCTACTACGTGGAAATGTCAATTAAAAGAGTTTTTTGCAAGTGTCTGTTCTCGTTTACTCTGCGTTGTGTTTACTTCAATGCCATTTTTTCGAAACCCCAATTAGTGCTAACCCAGGATAAGTTTTTAATCCATGTTCCTGTTTCCTACCTTCTTTTTGTTGCTTTAGACTGGAATTTTGGGATGGACATGTTTGTTTTATTGGTAAATCTGAACAGGGCTTTGTAGGCATCACGAAACTTTACTTAGGCCAAACCAAATTGATTTGTTTGGGCACGGATTTTTTTCAAAATAATTCCGGTCGGTCGGTCGAAAAAAAAATGAAAATAAGCAAAATTACATAAATCAGATCCGTGTCAAAAAAAGAAATGATTACTCTATTTAAAAAAAGGAAACCGCTTCTGGTTTTTTAAAACACGTTTAGCACTCAGATTCCGCAGCTATAAAGGTCAATTTTATGACATGACATTTTTAAAAACATGACCAACCATCATTACCAAAGACTTTATAAATAATAATGTTACCAACAAATGGCTTTTTGTACAAAAACATTGCATTATTTATGCAGTTGATACAAAAGTAATTAGCTTCTGTTTAATTTAAACATTTTTAATTGTATTTTGTGAGACAGAAATTGATAAGCAACAAAAAACTGAAATTTAAATTGAAAAGTCACATTTGTATTTTTGCATTTGGGAAAAATGAGGGACATTTGTATCTGTGCTACAACACATTAAATTGCTCTGGCCTTAGCAAAACTTTCTAACAAGTATTTCTAGCAAATGTTTATAAAAATCATTAGAAAAAGTCAAGCTGAATTTGATATTCTATCGTTTAACTGTAACTTTCAATCTTTTTAATGTGTACCATTTTTATGGTTGTCTGTTCGAAGGTTTTGCTTATCCTGGCAGTAAAATGCTTTGGCGGATTCATTAAAATATTTTACCTAGCCATTAAAACGTTTTGGCAAAGTGTTTAAAAAACTTTTCTAAGCCATTTTGATGTTTCAGCAAGCCATTTTAACACTTTAGTGATCCTTTTTTGTCAGTAAGCTCACCATTATTTTTGGCTGTTAAAACCAGTAGCTGATGCATGTTTTCCCATGTGACACCACTTTTTTATTATGATTATAAATGGTTGTCTTCAGACTGTAATTTTGTGATTGACACATTTATTACAACAAAGTTTTTTTTCTTATGAAGAACACATACCGTATTTACTCGTTTATAAGTTGAGCCCAATTTTTGGGTCCAAAATCAATGCTTTTTTAAAGGTTTGTTTTTGTATTTGTGGCGTCACACGGGAAAACGTACACTAACGGTTTATCTGTTAAGCCACTAAAGCATTAACAATCCGTTAACTAAGCGTTAAAACGGTTTGGGAAAGCGTTAAAGAAACTGTTAAGATTTTTTCACTGACCATTAAAAGCATTCGAGAAACCGTTTAAAGCACAAGTTTAGACCGTTAAAAATTTTACAGAAAACCGTTCAATTTTTAAGCTTAAAGCGTTAACTGTGTTCAGAAAAGCCGTTAAATTCAGATCGATGGCATTTAATGCGTTAAACAAGTTGTTTTTAACGGTTTTATTCAATCATTTTCTCAAGTTATCTAAGCAACTCACACTACAGCTAAATTGTAATGCAAGAATATTGCAAATTGTTCTATTGAATTGCAAACTAGTATGATTTTAATTGGTACGCACTGTTGGTTCCAGCGGGAACTAAAATTTTGTTTATTGCCCATGATATATTCCTGGCTGTTGGTTGTAGTGAGTTGTTGATTATTCTAAACGAAATTTCCGTCATTTTACGTCTCCAACTCACGTCCCCTAAAACAGCCTTGCTTCTCTTCCAATCCTGCTTTATTCATTGTTTCTTACATTAAAATCGAGTAAGCGTAAAGTTCTGTTTTCATCCCGCGGAGTATGAAGGATCTCATAAGCACAGAAACAATGAATGGTCAATGCATTTGCGTTTTGCAGTAGCAAATATTGTCCGTCAGGCAGCTTTCTTTCAAAACCTGATTCGTAAGAAGAAACAACTGATCTTATTCTCCAAAATATGGATAAAATACAATTAACTTCAAACTTGTCGTTGCAGAGGCAGAGGCGCAAAAAGTGGCAACGTATGTATGCCAACAAGCGTGGGAATTCGCTCGACTGAAAACAAATGACAAATGAAATGAGAAACGATCGCGAGGAGCTTCTTTTCTACTTTGCTTTTTAAAGAAGTTAAAGTATTTAAAAGTTTTTTTTTCTTCAAACGAACTCTAAGAACTGAACCTTGTTAATGAGACTTTTTTCTTTGTCTTCAGCAGTTCGCCAACAGTGAAATTTCCTCACGCGATCGATCACAAAAACCTTTTCTCAAGTTATCAGAACAGTTCAATTTTTGTTAAGAATTAAATCATAAGAGACTCGCACTACAGCTTAATTAATGCAAAGTACGGATATTGCTCAGCTTGGCACAAAAGGGTAAAACTTTTTTGTAACAAGAGTTGCATGATTGTTATGTATAACAACTTATTGGGTTTCTGCTTTGACAGCTAGCGCCAGCCCACCCGTAAGATCCAAATGCCAAATCCACA